>JBBMKF010477100.1:0-10104 GCA_037834155.1 Curcuma caesia | reverse complement strand
GGCAGCCTCCTCCGCCGTGTCGAACGTCCCCAGCCACTTCCGCGTCTTCTTCCACGGGTCGCGGATCTCCGCCGCGAACCTGCCCCACGGCCGCTTCCGCACCCCGCGGAACCGTGCCTGCTTCCCATCCGCATCCTTCGCCGCCGCCGCCACCGGAGAGAACCCCTCCTTGCTCAGCCACAGCGTCTCCACCGCCATCTCGAGGCGATGGCTGTAGGTCTCCGCGAGGGCGGTATTTATACCGCGAAGGATTGATCTCGCTTCCCCCGACAGGTTTTGCCTGCCTTCCTTTTTTTTTTTTCACCTCCATTTTTTATTTAATAATAATAATTAGCATTATTAATATTCCCGAGGCGGTGGGGCGCAGTTTTAATTGGACGGCGGTGATTCCGGTGCGCCAACAGCCCATCCGACGGCTGATACGGTTCACGTGCAACTCCGCCTTCCCCGCTCCCCACGCGAGAATTCCCGGCCCCTTTCCCAGCAACTCGCATTCTCACCATCGGACACGTCAGCAGGTGTCCCGCCAGTCTTCCACTCACAACGCAGGTACGAATCTGACCAGAAACTGCTTTCCGTTTCCCTTCAGTAATTAATACAAAGCAGCGGGCATTAATATCAGAGCGTTTGAAAATGGAAGATGGCACCGATGCAATCGCATGATGGCAATCGATTAACGAGGAATCAGGGGTGGAGTTTCGTGCGAGGGGAGGCAAACGAGAGATGGGGGGTGGGTCTGCGTATGGTGTCAGCCGCCATTAATGACGCCCGTCTCTGCTTGTCCTGTTGCCCTGGCTGGGATTCCAGCGCAGGGCGTGTTGGGCGCAGAGGAAAGGTTGCTGTTTGGGTATAAGTTTGCAGAGAAAGGCTGGCGCCGGTGGAGTCTTGTTGGGGCTGGGGAATGTGGCGGGCCAGCGCATTGAATGCGCCGGTTACTGGGCGTTATCACACATTAATGTATCCGCCGCGCGCCCCAGGCTCTGGCTAAGGAAAGGCCGATTTGGCAGGGCAAAGGGAGGAGGATGGCCGGAAGAGGAAGGGGAAGAAGGCGAGGGAGGGACGCCAATTGTTGCATGCGTCGCTGTCGCAGCCCCAAGGAAGTCATTATTATTGTTCATCAGTGGGCAGGGCAGGGAAGGGAGGGGGAAGGAGCAATGATGGATCGTTCCTGGGAGTGATGATGACGCGTGCATATCGTCTGCTTGCTTAATCAGAATTATGATAATTAATAAACCATTTACACACGATATAATTTATGGATTAGTTGATAAATCTAGAGTTTAATGGCGTTAGCGAGTGACATCCCATCCACTTTCTCCAGCTGGTCCCAATGACTGTATGCCTCCTGGACCAGTCTCTCCGCAATTAACTGCATGATTAATTAAATTATGTTAATTACAATCCAACAGCTTAGTTAAATAGTTAATTAGTTTACCAGATACTGAGGAGAGAGCTGTTGGAGAGGGTAAGCACAGCCGTTGACTACGACTCCGTTGACTTGGCCAATTGGGCTCAGAACTAGCGTGAGGAGTTGACCGTGGTACAAGTACACCTCCTTCCCCATTTCGCAGCTCCTCGCATGGCTTATCGTTGCTTCCCACGTACTGTCCGACATTGCATGCCCACCTTCCATGATCTGTTTAGTTGTAATTAATACGATTAATTCTTAGTTAAATATTATAATTAAACATGCATGGATTTGTAGAGTACCTCTCGAAGTCGTTGCATATTGAGCAGGGATAGCTTCAGCAAGTCTTGCACTGTTCTGATTCCTGCATCAGCAAGCCTTCTGTCGAGTATCCCGTTCTTCCCGATGTTCTTTAATCTCCACACTCTGTCGTCCAAACTCGGAGGATGATGCTTCTTGTTCACTGCACTCGCACAATTTTAGTTACGATCGATCGATGAGATTGATAGTATAATATGTTCTTAATTATTCTTACATTCCCCTCGGTGATCTAACACTGTGAACCGATCGGTGATAGCTTCTTTGATCCTAATCGGATAGCTCTCCGGACTTAGTACTCTTGCTCCGAGCCGAAAGCGTCGAGAACGAACCCAGCTCGAGTTATCGGTGAACTCGAGCTTCTGGACCGACGCCGGTGAGCCTGGAAGAATTGCGACCTTGCAGTCGCCCACGAGTAGCGGTCTCTTCCCCTTACGCTCTTTCACAATGTGACTTTCGAAATCTTCAGAGGTCCAATCGTCGTCGGGGAAGTCGCCGTCGAGGACGACGATTTCTACCTTGAGACGGGGCACGATGTTGATCGCCGACGACGACGACGCAAGTAATTGGATTTGTAGGGTGTTGTCGTCCCTGTCTTTGATGTTGGCTTTGGTGAAGATGGAGAGGGAGAGTGGCTTTGTGAAGGAGAGCTGCATGCATGTTGTCATCGGCGATGGCATATTCCGATCACCAATAGTTCTAATTCGCGGGGACCTGAATTAATTAATGAATTAATTAGCCCTTAATTAACTACTTAGTTCCCTAAAATCCACTTAAATTACCTGTGTAGTTCCTTCTTCATCGAGTCAATGAGCCGGCGTTCAACCTCTTCACGCACCTATACAATTAATTAATTAGTCGAGAAAATTACAAGAGATTATAATTAATTACAACTTAATTAATTAATTAATTACCACTCGGCGAAGCATTGGTTCCAACGCAGAGCTCACGTAGTTGTGCATGGAGCTCGTTAAGAGAACTGCTGCAGGCTCCTCCAAGTTATCGTCTAGATCTGGATGATCAGTAATATTAGTGCTGTTCTTCTGCATGAGTGATTGGGAATTAAGCAGGGCTCCTGGCGACGCTCATGGAGGTGCTTAAATGCTGTGGAAGATGACAGGAAACTGGCAAGGTTTCAGGAAATTTCACATGGAAATTGTCCATGGACGTTTTCAACTTGGTTGACTTTTTTGATTAGTTCGATCGATCGTGTTCTTGCATTTCTTGGTCGATTTAGGATGCGTTGACCTGAGCAGAAGGAATTCGATCCTGACCTGAGCAGAAGGAATTCGATCCTGGGAAGTGAAGGTCGTTGGCAGTTTCTTATTGACTCGAGCGTTGTATATATATACGTGTGTGTGTGAGAGAGAGATAAGGGCGTCTGTCATACAGCGTGTACTTGACAGGACCTCTACGTGCATGGAAAGTGCGGTTGTGATCTCATGTTTGACTTCTGTGCAAGATTCTTTCCGGTTGCGGGGGAGTTGAAGTCAAAAGTCATGCAGTTGATGCGTGAATGGGTGGCGCTGACACGGCATTGAATATTTGGAGTGTAAATAATGCCCAAATGTCTTGTCGGCTAGGGTTGAAATTACTAGATTTTGTTTCGACATGCACGTAGTTTAGATTCTGTTTGTCGGTTGGGAACGTCTTGATTTGGTCCGAGAATAAGAGATGAGATTCAATAAAGTAATCGTGATTGAATATTTTTGATCGGTTGGATTTTTTTATACAGGACTTAAATAAGGTCAGCCTTCTTAAGTCGAGTATCAGGGAGATCGATCAAACTTCAAAGAGGTCCGGCCTTTAATAATCATCATGTCGAATCAGAGTTTTAAATTATAGATAGATCCAACTTGTATACAACTCGAAGGAACTTGACTTAAGGTCTTTTTTAGGAGAGCCGGCTTGATCACAAACTCGATTTTACCAGACTCAAGCTTACTTTGATTTGTTCCGAGCTCATCTTAATTTGACTCAAACTAATTTTGACTTTATTATATCATGTGGTGTTGACTTTCTCCACCGTATCAATAGTCGAGGTTCTTTATTTGTTTCCTAGCGTGTGCTTGTGTGTATTAGTTGGCTTGTTGTGATAAGAAATGAAGGGAAGAATCTCTAATAAGACAATAAAAATGTTAGCACTTAATTGCTACGAAAATAGTTAAGATATAGTCAAAAGGGTACGTGTATAACAAATTGTGGTCGATATCTACTTGGAATCCTATTGTTTACTACCAACTAAACGATCCTTTGGTTTGATGCATTGTTCCAATTGACTCAATTGTCTAACTTGTCCATAGAGTGAAATTTTTATAGAATCAAATCGATCACCTTCGCGATTAAGTAATATTCTCATATAGCATATGTTCTTCTTCTTCTTGAAGGAAGGAATGCCTTTGAATTGGTCCTTGCTTGGCACAATTGCTTTGAAGGAGCATTTCTCTTTCCTGCTCATTTCATCAAACATTCATAAGAAGATTAAGTTTTCATGAAACGTTTTGTTGAGATGGACAAATAATAAGCAGAGGGAAAACTACAATGAGATGAACATAATAAACACAAAATTAAAACAAGATAAACACAAGTGCCTAGATAAAGTTTCACCAACATCTTGGCAAAATTGTGGCAGCTAACAAAGTAAAAAATGGAACACAACTTGTTTAAGTTGAGTGCCATCTTATTCATGTGATTATACAAATCCAGGGAAGCGAAATTCACCAAGTAGAAAGCATTGTCACAAGTAATAAATTTAGAATTTTGTACTAAAAGACTTGTTTGCGTTGCTAGTTTAGCTACTTCACAAAACTCAAATAGCAGCTTCCATATATGCTGTGAGCAAGGCAAAAGAGGGTTAGACTTCTGCCATGCTCTGCTATCTGACAGAGGGAAAAGCATTTACAGGATCCAATTTCTTTTTGTAAAGCACTATACAATTTAGAAACCAAACAAGATCTCACTGCCGCAGCGGACTAACTGTAACATTTGAGGGTGAAGAAAGGAGGGCATGAACTTTGAGATGGGAACGACCAAGGCTACGCGAGCATTGGGTTTAGTCGTCATCGACTTTGTAAGCCTCTACTGTGATGTCAGACAGCCACAGCCCAGGGAAGAGCGACTACAAGAAGCATGGAAATTCAGACTGAGATGCTTAGTAAATAAAGCCATTCAACTTATACATGACAAGGAAAAAAAATACTTTATGGTTGTAGCCAAGCGAAAAACAAGAGAAGCATACCAAGTTCTCTATCATCCCCTGTGCAAACCAGGCCTATTTAAGCTGAAAATCACTATTGCTCAAAGGCTGTACAAGTGCTACGAGGTACCGAAGGGGCAGTTTCAGCCACTAATGAATTAAGTTATTTGGCGCGTGCTAATAAGGAAGTAGATTCTCATCCTGGTTTAAAGTTCGCCATGCAATAGTAATTGAACACCTTCTGGCAGAATTAAACTAACTTGATCAAAGTTCATTTGATGTAGTTTCTCCTTCATTGTAGGACTCTGATTTTCATACAACAATTACAATCTTATGATAGTATTCACTGAGTTAATGGCCTTAATCTATGGTGCCATAGGCACTTCACAAACTAATTGTACAAAAAGAATTGACTCAAATCACAACAACTTCAATACTCATTTTTGCTAAATACATTGCTCAAACAAGTTTATTTGAAAACAATTTGCCATAGGAAATTAAAGGTTACCCATGGACAATATTAAATACAATTTACATTCAATAGGATCATTTAACGTTACACAAGGAAACTCAATCATGTGTTTTTATTTTGAAAATCGTAAGAGAGTTTTCTACCCAAAGTTCAATTAGCATGCAAAGTCATCTAGTTATTTATCCTCCCACTTAAAACCCTACTTGCATACAATGCAGCATACACCAACCATCTCTCTATAGTCACTAATACTCCCAGCCCTATGGTAGACTACTCAGTGTTTTGAAAAGTGGTTCACATGCGACCGTTGTGCATATGTGATAGGAGGTGATATTCCATAAAGCATATGTAATCTTACATAAGTGGTCAACTTCATAGATAGGATCTGGTAGTATATACAGTCTGCATATGCAGAAACTCAACATTAAAATCTGTGCTCTGTTTGAACTTGTTTGACTTGAACCAAATCAAATAAAAATCTTAACTATTACTTTCACTGGTTCTCCTCAAATAAAAGGGTGCCTATTGTGTTTTTCTCTTCCTATAGAAGAAATACTTTCATAAATTAAGGTTTTGCCGTGTTAACTTGTAAGTGTTAATAATTAATAATATAAAATCTCAAGTCAATTTTATTATTATGTTCCATTCTACTTTTGTAATTCTCTCATTCTCAAGATAATAATAATAATAGTTCTCAAGAAACGAATGGATCTTGTATTCATAAATTCTTCAAACAACAATTCTCACTTCCATTGGAAGATAGATCTACTTGAAAGTATTTTGCACATCTCAAAGAAAAACGGGATGAATTGAATATCTTTCATCTTGTTACTACAATATTGACAATTGTAAACAACATAGAACTTCTGATTGCCAAGTTTTCTTTCTATGTTTGAGAACTATTATGATACTACTTGCAAGCACCTTGATATATTTTGTTTCTCAATTGGAGAACACTCAATTTCAAGTACCTTCAATGATGGATAGTACGCTTACTAATGCTCCTCCAGTGAGGTGGATTCTTCTACCCTTACAACCACAGGTAAGTTTTGGCAGTTAGGACTGCAGTCCTGGACAAGACTGAATGAAGTTGTCTACATTCAATGTACTTATTATGGTTAAATTAATCATCAACTTGTGCATTATTGCCGAAAGCATAGTTCCTCCCTTCATTACTAGCCATTGCTCCTATTATTTCTCTTGCTTTGCTGATCAATTCTCTAGATCCACTCACACCATCACTACACCTATTTGGGTTTTAGCCATAGCTTCACTCCCTTGACATCTATGTTCACATGTCTTTGTACCAAGTACCGACATCTTGATTCCTAGGCTCAAGAGTCTCTTCGCATACGATGCACTCGTATATACTTTATCCATTTAATGTGGTTTTGGTACATGTTAAGAGGATTGAATGAGTGTGGGTAAGAAAATAGGAGCACGTTGGCGATATAGGGGTGAGCTTGGTTGTAAAACTCAAGAGGGGTATGATCAATGGGTTGAGTGGTTCTTCTCATAATTGTGTGATACATAAAACTTGACCGACATTGAAATATGCAAACATCATGTAACAATTGACCAATCAATCAAGTAACAAAACGACCCCTTCTAACCTTCGGCATGTTATCTTATGCAAAGTGCAAGCATAATAGGTGGATAAGTAAAAAGATAAAGATGTTTTATAATTGATTTTCAAATGCCATTCTCTAGTACCAGAACATTTTAGCAGTCTTGATTCCTGCTAATGTAGCGGATAATTATCTGTTAACAACTATCTTTCCGGATTGCTCATCTCTCAAGAAGGAAATTTGGTATAACTGAGAAAACTCCCAAAGGATGAACAGCTTGATGATGCTAAAGAATTCTTCATTAACTGTGAAAGGAAAAAAAAAACAAATACGTGCAGTGTGTGACATCGACCTGCGTGAGCTGTACGTATTCATTTTCCAGGTATACATTTCCAGTAATAAATTCTGGATTATGCGCATGCACACGCAAAACGTGATAGCAGAGACACTGTAAGGTGGCAAGTGTGTAACTATGACAATGTATAGGGGCATATCGGTAATCTACTTAATTTCCCGAAGGGAAAATAATTGCATAAATAATATACTTTTTTTTTAAAAAAAAAAGAAAAGGAGTGGAGGCGACTGCTTACGTCAATCTGGCGTTGTACAACCCTTGGCCGCTTTCTTGGCCGCCGGCGAGGCCGTGATCCCGTCACGGCGTAGATGTCCTCCTCGATCTCCTCCGCCGTAAGCGGCACCGACAGGCCTATCTTCCTCTCCTCCTCCGCCGCGGATCCCGCAGCCGGGGCGGCGGCGGCGATCGCCCCGGCGATCGCGCACCCTGTGTTCCCGTTTGGGGTCTTCCTGGCCCTCAGGTTCCACGGCCTCGAGACCTCTGGGGCCGCCTCCGGCGTCGCAATCTTCATCCGGTCGGCAGCCACCCGGAGATGGCCCATCAGCTTCGCCCTCAGCTCTTCCAGCCCTCCGTCCTCGCCCCCGCCGACTCCGTCCTGAGCCAGAGGGAATCTCCCGCAGCCGAGCTGCCCCATGGTCGCGGTTCCGTCTCCGCCGCTTCGTTCGGAGGGGGTGCGGCGGGGCGTTCGCCGGTCGCCCCATCTCGGGAGGGGGAGGCGGTGGCGGAGATTGGGCTCGAGCTCGCCGCGCGGTGGGTCCTGAGCGGTCGCCATCTGTCAACAAGACCACCGCCCGACCGGATGGTGACGGGATCCGATCCCCCAAGGGAGAAATAGAAGGTGAGGAAGGCGGAGATGAGAAGACGGCGACGGTTGGAGTCACCGCCGGTGGAAAAAAATAAATAATAACAAAATGAGATAGAAAGAGACGATGCGAGGGCTTTATTGGGGATTTCCAGGAACCTTTAAACACGCTCCTCAACTTATAACCCAAAAGCATACATGAGGCTGAAACAGGACCACGTCGGATTAATCTCATCTATCAGGTGGGTAAAAAACGGTAGAAACTTGGGTTCATGTCTGGAATAATAAAGAAGTACTGCCAGCAGTGAGTCGTTGGATGACACGTAGGCTTTCCGGAGGCGCCGAAGGCAAGAGCAGCATAGCACTCTTTCATCACGTGAGAGTCACGCGCAAGGTACAATTTTTAAGCATGGATTAAACTTTTCTTTAGGGTGTATAAAAAATAATGAAATCGATATCTTCGTTCTCATCATCGAATTTGTCCCAACTATATAAATGAATAAAATAATATTACACAAACTTTATCTTTTAAGAAATATATTAAATGAGAGAGAATAAGATATTTAACCAAAAATATAATCTAATACCTCAAATCATTTGCTAGATCAAGGTGAATTATAATTTTTTAATTTACTTTCTTATAAATAGGTGTAGGATCCATCAAATGACACTGTTGAATGAAAATTTGTAGTAAAAAGATGAGATGTTGTATTGATAGACTATGAAATAGTTTAATGTTAACTTGTCAAGATTGACATACAATGAAATAATGATTATTCTATACGTTAATTTTAATAATTTTTTTTAAAGAAAGACAGTAAATTATCAACCTTATAGATTTTTTATTTAATTAGATAATATTAATTTAAAATAAAGATAATATTTTAATGTCAACTAAATAAATATTTTAAAAATCTAAAAATTTTATGAAAATCAATTTAATAAAAAAATTAAAATTGTTTGAATTTTTTTTTAAAAAATTAAATGATATTTTTTTAATTTAAGACTTAGTCGTTACCGATTCCATCTTATAACAAATATAAATCTCGGAACAAATTCCGATTTGATATATTATAAACTTGATTAATTTGATCATTTTTTATTTCAGATGACTTAGATTTTTAAATTCCATCAGTTCAGTTCACCTAACTCTTAAGAACTCAAACTCTTGATCCTATTAGCTTGATCATTTTGACTCTAGAAGATCCAAATTTCTTGACTCCTTCAACCTACATCCTATGAATATCCCATCCAAATATTCTTAATGCAACATCATGACTAGATGGCGGAACAATTATGTGATTGTCAGACTTAGTCCTTTATCTGTGACATTTAGTGAGTGGAGAAGCATGTAACGATTGTCAGATATGATTTCCCATTATTAATGATGTAAAGATACTCTTTTGGTTACTATATAAATCTTAGTAAAGGCACACGTGAGATGATATGCAAAATAACACATTCAACTCCTTCTTCTATAATTCTATCATTTTTTTTAATTTTTTTAGTCTCTGTACTAATTTGAGTATTGGAGTGACTATACTAAATTCCTTCAGCATCCATTCTAACTCTCGTCTAAGCCTTGTAGGCATCCCATTGCAACATCTCTTAGTGCTTGGCTGCCTAAGCATCCCGAGGTACTTCACCTATGTGTCATGCTCAATTTTTATATGTGGATATGTGGCTCCATAGGTAGGGCTCCTTTTTAAAAAAATGATAAATCTTAGTTAACCACATTGACTATCCCTGAGGGTGACCGGTTTAGTTCCACGGAAGTTTTCCACTGGCCATCAGGGTAAATCAAAAAGTGCACATAGCAGCCAATTTAGACGTCCAACATCCTTTGATTACACTCTCCATTTAAAGAAAAATTCTTACAAAACGGGTCTATTGAGCCATGTAAACTGAGCCAACTAACTTGTTGTAAGGAGAAGGGGCAAAATCAAAATGAAATTTTTAAAGGGATATTATTAAACTTTTGGATG
>JBBMKF010477082.1:0-10105 GCA_037834155.1 Curcuma caesia | reverse complement strand
AATTTTGTTAAACTTTTGTATTTAGTTCTTGATGGACAAATAACTGGAAATAAATATATTTTATTTTATTTTATTTTATTTTTCTTGAACATAGAAAAACAATATCTGGATTTGAATTTTTTCCACAGTTATTGAGCAACGAAATTTTCAAGTCCGACAGTCAATTGCGGCTAGTTCTGGAGCATAACAACCACAAATCAGGTATACGGCAGATGTTTTTATTTTTATTATTCAGGTGGTCAGTTTGTAGAATCCTATTAATTTTGATGGTAGATGATTATATCCCACATATTGCCTATTAGGTAAATTCAAAAATACGCACAGCTTCTCTAACTGCTCAAATTTTTTGTATTAACTAAATAAATTTATATTATTAAATTTAATAATCAATTAAATAAATTTAAAATATAAAAATTTTAAACATTTAAATAAATTTAAATTGAGAGTTTGATCTATTTAAAGGAGTTTAAGTTCATAAAAAAATTTAGTTAAGCTTGAATAATTATTTTAATAATTTGATTCATTTTAGATTCGGCTCGGTTTGATTCTCTTATCAAATAAATTTGAATGTCACAAAACTTGACTTGACTTATTGACGGCCCTAATACTCTGTTTAAGTTTCTTAATAGGTCCAGAACTCGAATGAATTCACTGGATCAGAATCATTAAAGTAGGAAAAGTATGTTTAATTTAACAGTGAGTTTTCTGCAAGAAGATACCTTCAGCAGTAAACAATAGACAAATCTATTAACTTAAGCAGCAGCTCAAGCATGATTTTAGAATCAAAGGCAAACATATCAACAAGAGCCGTAGATTGATTGAGGAAGAAGAAACTATATTTACTCCGGAAAGGTTGTTAATGTTGGCCTCCCTTTGCTACGGTGATCAAGAATGATTCCATATCGGAATAGGATTGCTATGGAAATTAATTATATTTGTAAACTCCTTTAGCAAATTTAACTTTCAACAATAAGATTTTGAAATCTGTTATTCATTTATCTCACTTATTTTCCTTTAGTAAAACTTAAAGTTAAAAGTGAAACTTCAGAACACAAATTTTTCAGAGGCTTCTTCCAGAAAGATATTTTGCCTTCATGGGATTTTCATTTTCTGCTGTAAACTTCACCTGCCTTCTTTTATTTACAGAGCATTTTAGGCATTTTACTACTTGAAACAAAGAAAACAGGAAATTAAAACTTAGGCCCCCAGAGGATCAACTGCACCACCATCTCCGCCCTCGTTGACTCCCTCACTTCCTCCGCCTTCTTCTTCGTCTTCGTCTCCCTTCCTCCTCCTCCTTTTCCAGCGATCGACTTCCGCTCCTCCCCCGAGGCTTCCATTTGCTTGCCAGGGCTCCTCCGCTGCACCGGCACCGTGACGAAGTCGATCCCCCACCCGCACTCACTCGCGTTGCACATGCTTGCCGGCCGCCTTCGCTGCCTCCGTTTGGCTTCGACGAGCGCTCCAATTTGTACCCGGAGAAAACGAGGACGAAGACCAGTACGCCAATCTTCTGGCACTTTCCTTGCCAGCATTGTGATCAAATATTTAAATCCAATTTCCAGCAAACTAACTGCACTGTTCGATTGTTTACTTCATATTTTAACCTTCCCGTCGCTGGCACCATCTCGTACGTGGACTTGTGACGACCGGCAAGAAACAATTGGATCTTGTAACGAGGCGTTACAGCATCAGCATCGTCCGCTGGTTCTTCGCTTCGTTGTCATGGTCCGCTGTATCTGTTTGGACGCTTCTTCCTCTCCTTTCCTTAAACAAATGTTTTGCTGAAAGAGGATCCGAATTAATGGATCGGGTTTGATTAGTCGAATCCGAACCGATCCGAATGGGTGAATTCCTATTGAATTAGGGCTGACCTGTCTGACTTGACTGGGCCCGATCGTGTAATTTTTAGTTACTCGATTCCCCAATCGAAACAGCAGCAGCATTCGTCGTCACCGCCTTCCGTCTCGATCTCGATCCGAGAAAGCAGCGCCTCGCCGCCATGGACTCCCCTCGGACGCCCCCCAAGTCCCGGCCGTCTGTCATAGAGCCCAGCTCCCCTCGCTTCTTCCTCTCGGCCGCCGCCGCCGCCAGCCCAGGTTCGCACCGCCGGATCGCCATCGCCGTCGATCTGAGCGACGAGAGCGCTTACGCCGTCCAGTGGGCCGTCCAGAACTACCTCCGCCCGGGAGACGCCGTCATTCTCCTCCACGTCCGCTCTACCAGCGTCCTCTACGGCGCCGACTGGGGCGCCATCGACCTCTCGGTCGAGTCCGAGGACGCCGCGTCGGAGGCTTCGCCCCAGAAGCTGGAGGAGGACTTGGACGCCTTCACGGCCACCAAGGCGCAGGACCTGGCTCAACCGCTCGTCGAGGCGCAGATCCCCTTCAAGATCCACATCGTCAAGGACCACGACATGAAGGAGCGACTCTGCCTCGAGGTTGAGAGGCTTGGTCTGAGTGCGGTCATAATGGGGAGCCGAGGCTTCGGGGCATCCAGGAGGAACAATAAGTCTCGGCTTGGGAGCGTAAGCGACTACTGTGTGCATCACTGTGTTTGTCCTGTTGTTGTGGTTCGATACCCCGACGATGCTGCTGGTGTCGAATCCGGGGACATGGGATCGTCTTTGCCTCTTGCCAATGGCTCCAAAGTTTCCGTGGGGAAGGAGACCGACCTCGATGCGGTGGCTGAGGAGGAGCAAGAGTTTCATGATGCCGCTGAAGAGCACAAAGGTGAGATCTTTCGACAATTCATTGAAATTTAACTTGGGGAAATACTAGGACAATATTTTTATTCTTTGTTTCATATCCAAGTTAGATGCTGCAGAGTCGACTGTTGGGGTATTCAAACTTGTGTCTGATCTTCTTTTTTTAAAACCAATATTGTTGTTGTTATTATTTCCAATATATCCATATGAAACTCTATTCAGATTCACTGTGCTATGCCCGGTAAATCTGATGAGAGCCATTATCAACTATGGGAAATAACAACAGGAGTATGTTGTGATGAGGAAACACAGATCCAAGTCCTTTAATTATTTAGAAAAGTCTAATAGGTGGTGCATGTTGAAGCAGAGGTTGATATGGTAATTCAATTTTGGTATTCTGATATTTAGCATACACTAGAAGTAAAATGCTTCTTTCACTGTTTCATAATTGTGTTATTGTTATGTATATGAAGAATTGTATGTATCAGTAGACACGATGTGTCCTAAGTTAATCCCTGTAGACAGTTAAAAACACTACTTTTGGATTCCTCCACTTACAGTAAACTAAAATGGCTTGATGGATAGAGCAACCAAGCTTGCATTCAGGATGCATATCAAAGGTTTTAAATCCCTTAATGAAGCTTGGATTTAGTCATGAAGCCCCAATGCCCTCATTACTGCTAACACTAGGCCAAGTGAAGTAGTTTCTGTATATCTGGAAGGCAATAATTTGGTTGACATTTTTAAATGCTAGTTAAATTGAAGAGTGCATTTGATATTTCTTCGAGTTTGTTCAAATACTAATTGCTTGATTAGCATATCTTTCCTGTTGTATCATTGTAGGAAATTATTCAGCGAAAATAAATAGTATGTGATTTGTTTCTCAACTGTGGTGCAGATGCATGATAGCATGACATAGGCATCATTTTCTATGGTGAGGATTGAGGTTTTAACCAGGCGATGTTTTTATGCGAGAATTTTATATATTCTTACTGCTGCAATACGGGCAATCAGAAGACGACACATTTATGAATTTTGCATTTAAAGTGCAGATTAATGTAGTTTTTTCTTTTGTCGGTCTTCTTTACTTGTTTATCCTGTCTTCATTAGGGTGATGCTGAATAAATTGATTACTTTTCTTTTTGGAGACAAAGCAGATTAATTTAGTTTTTTCTTTTGTCGGTCTTCTTTACTTGTTTATCCTCTCTTCATTATGGTGATGCTGAATAAATTGATTACTTTTCTTTTTGGAGACGAAGCATACTTGTAAGTCTGTCTCACTGGAAAAGGAGCTACCATTAATTCATTATCCAATGTTTTCTGTGATAACCGAGGCATGTATAAAATGGTAGGATATGCGCACTATGAATAATAATTTGGATTCTTTAAGTTGTCTTATGGGAAAAAGATAGTGTTTGGAAATAAATAACTTGTGAACGAGCCAACACTCAGAAGTCTTTAGGTAGTTATCTGTCATGAAAGGTAAGTTCTTAGCTTGCTTTCACTGCCTCAAGTACATTAGTTGGGCAGCCTTAATCTGTCATCAAAACCTAATTCAATTGTACTCAAATATTAGTCTCTTTGATTAGCTTAGGACAACTAAGCTACATGTTTTTGGCGTGTATCATCAGAAGATCATTCTTCTTTCAACTACAACTTCATAATATTTGCTTTTGAATTACCACAAATTGTCACTTATTTATTGGTGCATGGTCCTAATCTAATGTTTAATAAACTGTTTTTCTTTTTCAGATAACTGTTGACATGAACAAAGGTGATGGTAATTTTACTACGTTTGTTTGGCAGGGGAGACGCTTGTGTAAAGTCTGATAATATGTTGTTTCTTGCTGTTTTACTGGTCAACTCTAGAAAATAGGCAAACTTTGAGTGTGGATCGTTTGTATTTACCAGACATTTGAAACCTAGAATAACCTGTGTTTCTGCTGTTTGTTTTGCAAATAATTTTGTTCGTTTAGGCATGCTCATAGCTGTGTTAGACTTTCTAATCAACTGAAAAAGGTGTTAGTTAATTTCATGAAAATTGTATCTGTAATCTAAATCACACCTCGATACATGAAATAACATAATTAAGCTCTCAAATTAGATCATTATACATTGGCAATTCCTCATTGCAACTTGCACAAACAATACATAGTTTTTTAAATTAAATATAGAAACAATTTGTTTCTATAGAATCGATAAGGAATCCTTGGGTGTTGAAGTAAACAGTGCTCTCCTATTTGTTCCTTTTGGCACAAACTCGTTATCAATCTCTCCTTTTATGAATCTGATGCAACATCATAAATGCACCTTCCTCGCTCTCTATAGAAATTTCATCTCCTTTTGTTTCTATCTAAACTCTCCCACAAAGTTAGGGGTACCCCAGAAATCACTAGGTATCTCATGGTTAACCACTGCAAATTTAGTGCTTGAAATTGGAACAAGGCAGAGCCCCTTGCTTTTGAGATCGTCATCTTCTCCTTCACCATCCTCTGATTCATTCATACTCTGCACAAATTATCAAAACTCCATTTCAATTACACAACAGATGGAACAAAAAGAGGTTGAATCTTACTCGCTGTATTTTGTGCACCTTCTTCAGATATGGAGAGCTTGAAACCTGATTCACATGTACAGATCAGAAAAAGGGAAACCTCTATGTAGGAGAAATAGGATGCTGACAGAGAGGCAACATACACGAACTTGATTGTGAAGGAACTTGATGTACTCGATCGCTTCGTGGAGAACTGAAGCAGTATCTGTCTGTAAAACCAAGAACAATATAATTGAAACTAACTGAGAGAGTAAAATCAGAATCACAGTTGAACATAGATAATATATCTTCACCTTCCCAAAAGGAGAAACCAGTTGTTGAAGTGCAGTAATTCTGTCTCCTAACTTCTCCTTCCTCACCTAAAGATGAAAAGACTAACTACATCTTATCGATTAACTATCGACCCAAAATGCTTAAGCTCAAGTTGTCCAACCTTGAATGTTGCTAACGAGGACGATGTGCCTGCTAATCTTGGCTTCTTACTGCTGGTTTTCTTCTCCAAGTTTGAGGAAGAAGCTACTCCTGAGTTGCCCTGCATTGTTGATTATGATCAAATGCCACTATAAAGAGAGAATTAATTAAGTGGCAATCAAATGTTTACCATGCTATTAGCAATTGGCTGGTCACTAGGATGGAAATTTGAGCGTGGCACTTGCTGCTGGAGTAGTTGTGATTGATTCAAGTCTTGCACCTGCTGATAATTAACTGGATAACTATGTGGATGATGGATAAACGGCGTCATTAATCGGCTGTCATTCTTCTGTAACATCGATGCATCGCAGGATGAAGAAACGATCAGTGGGATGGTATTGTTATTATTGATCATGGTGGAGCTGGAGTCGTCGTGGAACAAGAAGCTGGATCGAGTCATGTCCTCTTGGAGCAAGGCATGGAAGCTGCTGTCGTCTCCTCTTCCACTGCGAGCCAAGAATTAATCGATTGATCGATAAGTTTACCACATCAAACACAATTAAATTTCACCCCCTTGTTAAAATTAATGAATTGTAGTGCACTCAAAATTAGATATGAACTAACAAGAAAGGTTGGTTCCATTGGATGGAATTAGAAGGCGAGAGGAGGCCAAAATCCAACGCTTGCACTTCTTGAGCACTGCTGTGGCTGCTACTACTGTTAACATGCATATCCTGGAAAGTTATCGCGATGCCGGAGATCGACGCCGGCGACTCGTCGCAGGAGCTGGAGCTGGCGTCGAACACGTCGGCGGAGGACAGGTTGTAGCTCCCGGTGACGGCGGCGGCGGCAGAGGTGGCGCTGCGCCAGCTCCGGGTGGTTGATTGGAATTGATTGGCCATGGATCTCTCTGGCTGGGGGGGATTACAAGTGTGTGTTTGTGTTAATTAAGAGTGAAATTGTGATGTTAATTTGCAGGGAGGAAGAGAGGGAGGAATTCCAGTTTTATAAAGATTTTTCTGGTTGTTTTTATTTTGTGTAATATTTTTAGGGAAGATATGTTTTTTGTGTAGTATTTTATATATAATCAAACTTTTCCCATTTTTTATTGAATAGGTTTAGATTTGATTTATTTCTTTCTAGTGTTTTAATACACAAATGTCTAGTTGGAAATTTTATTTTATGTTTTTTTAAATATATTTAGTATATTTAAAATTAATCTATGTCTCATTACTTGGGGAAATGTTTTCTATTTTCTGTATGGTCAACTGGTTAACCAATTCAATGGTTAATCTTCTTCATTCTAATTTTTAAAACGTTACTTTTTATTAATGAATAAAACTAAGTAATCAAATAACTCAAAATTTTAATTTTGATTTTTAACACTATTGTCGTAATAATTGTGTTGACTTGGCGTGGTAGGGTTATCGTCGCCTGAGCCACTCGAGTGGGCGGCGGCGCCACCGACCGCGCTGACGTTGCCAGTGGCGACACGGCGGACGGACGTCAACTGCGGGCCCCGCCGCAGCGCACGCGTGCCGGCGAATCCGGGCCGCCTCTCGAGTCAAAAGGCCGAAAGCGACGCTCTCCCACTAATTCGAATAATAATGTGAATTTATCAAAAACAAAAAAAAAACAAAAACAAAAATGCGAACGGGCGCCACACGACGTAGAAGGTTTGACCACTGGCGGTTCGTGTCCCCCCTTCACGTCGACGTTATTGGTCGACCGTGTAGGGCCCGACTTGATCTCGCGCCATAATTGGGAGAGAGAGGATGGATCACGGCTGTGAAACTTTGGCAGATTTGTTTTGGAAACTTGGTGGAGTGCAACACTAAGGTGGGCGGCTCTCATTTGACATTCTGTAGTATTAAAACGTTTTGACTTGTTACGGTGGGGAAAATATAAAACAGCCAATCAATTCAAGGGTGGGTCAATTTTATTTGACACCCCTTTTTTGTGGTCAAAGAACAATGGTGCATTATTATAAGCTCTATTTAGCACAAACACTGACATAAGACGATAGCTACAAGGATAAAAAATAAGACGATAGATACAAGGATAAAAAAAATGTACATAATCAAGTGTATATATATATATATATATTCTAATATGGCAAAATATCATAGGAAAAGGAATATGGAGAATCAATCAACCTCTGTTTAATGGATGCTACGCGTTTATTATTTGTTCCAGTGGATGGGATGGGAAGCGTGCGAATTCCATTTCTCCTTTTATCATATAATAATGCCACCCAAAGTCAAAAAATAAAAATAAAAATAAAGGATGCTTAATAATTTTGCATCGCATATATTTGGCATAAAATAATTAATAATGCAGTGAGGTATAAGGGATTGACATGACAAGAAAGTTCAAGACATGTAGATATGCAGTGTTTCGATAAAGAATGGTGATACATAACATGAAATCTTAGCATGAAATTGTAGCATGACATTCATAATTGTATGTAGTGGGTCCCACTGTATGTAAGTGGGATCCACTGTCAATGTGAGTGTCATGCTACAATTTCATACTACCATTTCATGATAAGTATCATTTCTCTTCGATAAATATGCAGCCACACTCGTTTTATGAAGAAGCTAATGGAATCACGTAATCGAGGTGGAGCTGACCCAACACACGATGCATACACCTTGGATGCATACACCTTGGTAGACTGCGGCCATGACCAATGGAAATTTAGAATTAAGTTATTATCTAAATTTCTCAGCAAGAAATACTCGTCCAGTCAGAGGAAAGTTTTTAAAAAAAAAAATTTGTAAGACCAAACGGATTTCTAAACGTCAATCAAAATATAATAAAGTCGCCACATCATATGCCTGTTAATCACAGGTTTATTTATTTACCATTCAGCTGGAAGGCGAAGCCAAAGATGCCATGCAGTTGATAGAAAATATCCAACAAAACATAGAGAGAATATATCAGATGTACATTATGTTCCATAACTGGCGCAAAAACATTGACATTCTGCCATTCCCTTATATGTAATCAGGTCCCTGGAAATGCTCGAGATCTGGATGAGTGCCACCCCCAGGTCTACGTGGTTGTCTGCATCAGGCAGTGGCTAGTCAAACAGTCATGATATAAAAAATAATAATAATAATAAATAAATAAATAAAGGCTCAACGAGCAATGGGTAATTAAACGTAAAGATCTTCCACAACGTACTGGACTGGGATTGCTATATGTAATAGAGGATAAAGCTACTGAAACAGAACTACCAACCTCAACAATAATAAAGGCTACAAAGGGCATAACCTTTAGTTGAATGATTTATACGGTAATGACATGCAGCCAACATAAAATGATCTTTTCTAACAAGAAAGACAAATGACCACCTTAGCAAATGAAAACTTGCAACATTGGGGTGTGTTAACATTGAAACAAAGCAATATTAGTATAAAACTTGTTCGTTCTTCTAAACTACTTCTGGGCCTCGTCTAGTTGTTCAGATGTAGCCGCCACTTGCATGGGCCTCGAGAAAGCAGCCTCACTAATTATATCACAATAATCGAGCTCAGTTCTACTACTGGAGCTTAAGGCAAATTCTCTTTTACTATGAAAAAATTTTGGTAAATAGCTCCACAAGGCCGATGTCTTCAGTTGGTGATTAACAAATGTGCCCTGGTGCAACAATGGAAATGAGACCTCAGACCATCTCCTCCTAACCTGTTTTCAGAGCAGGACATTCCTCCATTAAATTCTCACACACTATTCCAGAGTTGTTGGACTTTTTAATGGTTCGGGTTGATTCAAAATGGAAATTGATTGGTGGTCATGCCCGCAGACAAAATAATTGGTAGGAACACAATGAAAGAATCTTTGGCAATCAAGCTTCTTCTGAGTTCTGACAAACAATATCCTACCTTGAACTGTGTTATGGGACTTCTGAAATGTTTTCCTTCCCGACAAACAATATCCTACCTTGAACTGTGTTATGGGACTTCTGAAATGTTTTCCTTCCCATAATCTTACAGAAAACCCCAATTTTACAGTTGTTTACCTGAAATCTTGTGCATGTGTGTGTACAAATTTATGGAGAGCTCAAGGAAAAATTCAAGATGCAGGTCATTCATGGTTAATGCACATTTACGCTACTAACTTCCTTTTCCCAAATAATTTGATACCTGACAAAACGAGCAGGCTCAAACCCAGGGACATCAGGAGGGCCATACGGATCATAACGAGCACCTGGTGGGACACCCCTGTTCAGAGATAAATGTTTTCAAATTGTCCAATCTAACGATTATCATGCAACAAAGTTAGACAACCAACAGCAAGAAATTAACTATTCAAGGACTTACGGAAGGCCGCCAATGAAGCCAGGTCGTTCATCAGAACCAAAAAACCTTGGATCATTTGGTCCTGTCACATTCAGGAATATTAAGAACAGTAAAGAACATTTGGAAATA
>JBBMKF010477054.1:0-10106 GCA_037834155.1 Curcuma caesia | reverse complement strand
TAAGTTTGCTATTATCTTACAAATAGAACCCATTGAATTGGATAAGTATAAAAAATGTATTAGTTAAATTCGGTGCTGACAATGAGAAAGAAAAGCAGTAGTGAATGGACAATCATGTTAGTTTTAGACGAGCTTGGTGAATCATACTCATACATATTTAAACATGCACGACATAACTATTCTTCTAGAATTTTGTATTGGAATAAGATATGAAAATTAAGCAATGAACAAAAGAAATCAAACCATAAAAAAGTGGTCTTCCTATAACTGTTCCTTCACAACAGCTTGTATATGGTAATGAACTTCTCTTTATTGCAGTTAGGAAACCGAAGGTACAAAGTAATTTTAATGAAATAGACAAAAGAGACAAACTCGGATGAATATGCACTAATATGCATGAAAATGTCACACGAATACATGATGGATGAATTAAATTATGAGATAGATTACACAAGCTTAGCACCTAAAATTGGAAAAAAGATGATCATACCTCTTCTTTTGCATCAGAAGACTGCAATCTAGCACGAAGACTTGCCTTCACTCGGATTGGCAATCCCTGATACAAGCTGTCTCTTATAGTTGGTGGAAGTGAAAGTGGTCGAGATACCTAGGAACAAAAAAAAAATCAAGGAAAAGTACCTTAAATATGAGAACAAATATATCGTAAGAATCTCCTGAAACACAGTGCAAATCACATGTTTATCTTAGCTCTGTGGGAGCCTAAATGTACTAGTATATAATCTTTGATCTGAGAAGCAAAAGACAAACTCCAATGCCCTAGAAAGAAAAGATTGCCGACTATCATATAATTCACAGCATACTGAAACTTACTATATTGTCAATCTGATTAATGATGTTAGCATAATGCAATGCAAGACCAGCAGCACCTAAGCTTCCATTCAGAACTTCCTTATGGTTGAGCAAGTTGCTACCTGAAATTAACACAAAAAGATTCCACATCACAGAACCAAAAGTCTCAGTACACATCAACTACGGAAAAATCATGGCAAGATAAATAGCCAATTATGCCTAACAGCAAAATAGACAGTGGCAGAAACATGAGCAGTTGATAATTATGAATTATCAAAATGGCGCATTAATATATTATTCGTTGAGATTGAAATGGAATTTTGTTTACATGGTACACTAGAAGAATATCTTTGGCTAGTTGCACATTAAGTCACTTCACATACGGGGCACTAAGATCGTTCAATTCATAAAAGATAAATCAGCTAATTATTTCACAATGTGAATAATACATATGATTGCCCAAAAGATCATAATATGTATCACAAGTAATGTTGGAAATAAGCGACAATAATTTTGATTTGATAATTTCAAATTTATTACATCATTAACTTTGAAAATGTTACCAATCTTGAAATTTCTCCGACATACCAGGAACTTCAAACGATTCCCAAATCTTCTTATTAAAAAACACCACAATATCAACAAGTTTCTCCACAACCTGAAAAATAATTCAGAATATTTGAAGAAACTATTTTATTTTGAGATCAATATCTAGAGAATGTTAA
This sequence comes from Curcuma caesia, assembly GCA_037834155.1. NCBI lineage: Eukaryota > Viridiplantae > Streptophyta > Magnoliopsida > Zingiberales > Zingiberaceae > Curcuma > Curcuma caesia. Next base: position 8,571 of record JBBMKF010477054.1, on the reverse strand, counting down.
TCTCATGCAGTTAAACAATAGATTTTTAAGATACATCATACATAAAATAAGAACTGTGATACTAGAATGTTAATGAGAATAAATAAAGTATTAGAAAAGATAAAGATGAACTCCTTGAAAACCATGAGTGACAAAAAATTACAGCAACTTGAAGGATGAATAATTAATATTTCATACCTCCTCTAAGGTACTGGACCAAAGAGATTTCTTTTTCAAACTCCTCACTAGCTTTTTTTGATGTTTGAGTTCAGTATTGAGAAAACTATCTGCTCATAGACAAGTTCATAAGAGATTAGTGGGGATAAATGTTGCCGAATAGTCAAAGAAACAAGCTCATCAAAAAGGAACCACAAACATGTAGATCCAGAGAAAAGGCTCCCAATACCATAATGTGCCTCCTTATTAGCATACATAAGAACATTAATTAGCATACATAACCCCACTAAGAATTAACCACTAAACACTCATATTGTTCAACTATGCCCTATTGAACACCTTGGATGCCTTTAACATACATTCAATAAGGCAAAAACATATGCAGTCAAATTTCCAGTCAAACAAGTAAAGTTTCACTTTAGAGGTTGAATCTACACAAAGAAACATGCGTCTTACCCTGTTTAGATGCAGGAATCAACTCTTCTTGAAGCTTCCTTCGGTAATCTTGTTCGTATCTATCCAGTGCATGAAGCTCATGATAAAGCTCCTATAAGTGGAAAAAAAAAGAATTAAAGTTTATTGTATGTGAAGCATGTTATTATACTTTGTAATAAGATTATTGGTCACATTTGTTATTATGCCATAACCAACATGATCATGATCATTTGATAATGATAATAAACTTACAGATGGATTAAATCTTTAGAAAATAAATGGATTGATCACAGAACATGCAAAATTTCTTCCTTGAACATGTTAAAATGTTACACATGCACATGCTTATTAAAAAAAAAGATAAAATGCTCATGATAAAGTGGCTTTAACTAAACTAAAACTCCACGTACTTGATCACTAATAATCAGACAATAAGAATAAACAACCAAGATGTGGCAGTTGGATAAATACCAAAGAGAATTATAGCAGAAAAACATCATGTATCTATTCGGCACCATACCCAAGAGAAATATATGGAAGCAAAATGTACAAAAGTTAGCATAAGAAGTGGACAACAACTTTAAGTTAGGTGATCATACATGACAAATTGGACACTGCCAATGTGCATATGTTTTCACCAAGTAAATGTATGCCATGTCATGCAGGGTGACACCAGCTATATTATTCAAAAATGCATTTGTTTATTGTGATAGTTTTGTTAGATATAACTATTAGAGATAAACAAGTCAAAGGCATTCCTACAAGTATGCATACTTTTATATAAAATTAGTCATGTCTAAAGTCACATGAACTGCACTAATCATAATTGATATATAGTAAGATATCAAGTTATTTACTAGCTCTAATAGCCATTTAGCTTGAATTTAAACATTGATCCACAACCAAATTCTATCCTTATGTTAAGCATACTTACACCTAAGGAATATAAAACTAACAGCACAAAAAGGTTGAGAAATCATTCCAGTGGAGAATGCAAACGTTAAGCTCAATTACAATCAAGGTTTAAAATATTGAATGGTGGCTAGAATAGTAGGACTGGTACCATCCAACATGCTGTGTCAATACAAGATAGTGTCAGTTGACATTGATCAAGATGTGAGGAAGAGGGAGAAGAAAAAGAGGAAAGGAAGAAAGACAGTGGCAAAGACATACTAGGACCTTCTATAAGTTCCATCGGGAAATTATCAACCGCCAGACCTTGCCTCATAGAGTTACACCAGTTCGTTGGAAAAGTTTGCACCTTGATTCTTATGTATTTTTGTGGCATGCTTGTAAGCATTATTTAACAAGTTTGCACTGATTTTAGTTAGAATGTAAAATTCACATGATATTTTGTTAATTAAAATATAAATAGTCATCATGTAGCTTGTATCGTGATGTTGGCAATTACATTGAGGTCAAAAACGCATTGGCTATGACACCCTCATTTAGTCCAACATGGTCAGTTGTGGACTAATTAATCAAGCGAGTTTATAAACTGAGATAGGTGACACCCTCATCTTGGTCAAAACCCTTGCACCGGAAGATTATAAACCTTTGTTTCAACATCAGTTCCAATGCAGACCAATTTGTGCTGCCTATTTGAACCAATATAAAATGATATATCAAAGATGCATCCCAATTGACACATCAATACTAAAAGTTTTTAACATGCTTACTCAAAATATATCTCAATTGTCAGTATCTTGATGGAAATGCCGTCAAATGCTATTTTAAATCCCTCTCAAATTACCAAGTGTCTGCAGAAGCTACAATTTTATACAATAAAACAAGAAGGTCCACTGCATGACTGACAAGAAAGGAACCACATGCTACTCTGTAATCAAGCTTTATGATGAGGTAAAGATGTATGTTTCAGTGATCTCAAGATTCTATTGATATAGATATCAGAATTCACTAGTTGCAATCTATTGTACTGATGTGTTTATGTTTGGCACTTGGATCAGGATACAGATAGTAAGCATTGGTTTGAAATTATCACTAGAGTAAAATTTATGGAGCATATCCGGATCAACTTCATGGTAAATCTTTGGTGCCCGAAATAGCAAAAGATACATAGAATGCTCAAATAATGGACTCAATCATCATCAGAAGCATAGACGCTATTAGAATAAGAAATATTATATTCAATTGAATATTGATTGTACTTACAGAAGTATTCTGAGCCAAATTTATCAAATTTTGCATTGTTGCTTCTACCTCCTTTTTTGTCTGTTCCACGAGAGTCATATCCATACTCAATCTGAAAACTCTTCGGCCATTATATTTCAAAGAGAAAAAAGAAAAATATATAGTAGAAGAATGTTTCGGAATGCTTAATATGTTTTCCAAGTTATGGTAACTTACTTTTCAAAATAGCGACCGAGATTGTGCCATGTAGGATCTTTACAGAGGTCCCCAAAGCGAACTACTTCTCTCAAAACAAAGTCAAGTTCTTCTCTGGTAAGGTGATAAAAATTATAGATGAGCATCAGATTAGGTTAAGCAAATACAAAGCTAATGAAGCAAAAAAAAATATGCCAATTGATAGATCCACAATCCAAAGAACTAATTCTTAAATCCACCTTTTGTCCAGAGCAGCAATACAAAGCAATTCATTAGCATCTTCAGAGATAAGTCTTCTCACTCCATCTGACTGCAAAATTTCTTCCTTCAAAGCATTGATGTTTTCGTCTGAAAGACTTCTCCACAAATTAGCGCCTTTAGCAATAGTATTTGCAACTTCAAATGCTAAGATTGATATTTTGTTTCCTCGAGATGGCATTCCATATGTAAAGCCACTGTTAGGATTCAGGTTTGACATGCTGCTTCCAAGCGTATCAAGGACTTCTACAGCTTTCTCAAGACCAGCAATGCTAGCCCGTCCCAGAATTGAACTTGATTCTGGTACCTGAGCAATGACCATAAGTCATAGACAATCAGAATCAGTAACTACAGACACTAGAATAGGAAAAACTTTTCATAGCAATTTTTTGTATATGCACTTTATAAAATCATTATGTGTTGTTTTTCACAATACAGTAATAAATATTTACTAAACTTCTGGCAACTAGTCATGTCCAACCATTTATTCGCAACAAATGGTACAAATCCAACCACATATAACAAACACCAACAGATTGTCTTCACTATAAATTGGACATTAAAAAATTTATCACATTCAGAGGATTAACTTTTAAATCTATGATAGATAGGAAGTGGGAACCATTTTTTCCACATCATGATAAACAATGAAAGATCTGAGAGATATCCTTTCATGTCCCCCAAAGCGAGTACTAGGGAACCATATTAAAAGACTATTAATAATGCTATCACTTTGAGACAGTGGCACCAACATGAATGTAGCATAAGCGCTGACTGTAGTGAGAATAACAGTTAAAGGAAGGTTGTAACTGAGGGTTCAAGGAGGTATAGATGAATTTGAGGTAATAGAAAGGTTTCAACAGAGTGTTTCAGAGTTCATCACCCTTGGTGGCCAAAGAAACAAGAAGGCAGGGAGCACATTACCCTGTTAAGAGGACAGAATTTTCATGGATAGATTTATTGAAAATTCACCATGACAGTTAAGCAAGAAACCCAATGTGGACATGGAGGTCAGTAGGCGATATAGCTATAAATTGGCAACAGATTAGCAAGGGATGCATTTGCTGCATTAGTTAAATCTGAGTGATACAACACCCCTCACATGGAATTCTTTAATTTTTGCTTCTACCATCCATAAATTTCCAAGCAATGCCTCAACTCAACAAGTCTAGTTTACAAACCAGATGACTATCACTATGCAAGTAACCTTGTTTCAGTCCAAACTCCATGGTTTCCACACATAATTCCATAAGGAAGGCTTTGTCTCAACAAGGTTTTCATCTCTCACATGGTCAGTGAAGACTGCAGCAATGGGAAAAATTAATCACAACCTCTGCAGCCTTTTCTACCGATCTATATTACAATAATAATATTTGCAAACAGGCTCCTGTATGTTTGCAAATTTACAAGTAGGTCATCAACATTCCCTCACAAACTAGTTGACATTATAGAATCACAGCTTGTCTCAAATGTATGCAATTCTAAGCCACTCAAAGGCTTAGTCAGGAATTAACCAATTGGTCATTGGAAGTAACAAGAGATGTAACAAGTCCACATATTGCACCTTCTCCACAAAATGACAGTTTATCATTGTGTTTTGTCCACTCAAAGGAGACTAGATTGGAGGCAAGGTCAATGACAGTTAGATAACCAGCTTCGTTAACTGATCAACATCTATCTCATCATTAATTGGTTGAGGCAAACCAACTCATATGTGGCCAATATCTACAATCTTATATTCTGTTATTACATTTGATCTGGCTACTACATTGTGCTTTTTTATTCTTGAGATATTAAATTTTCTTCCAAAATAACACAATTATTGCTCCTTCCTCTTTACTTGTTCAAGCAAGCACCTTAGCCTATCCTCAAATTACAACATACAAACGTTGAAACAGTATGCTTCTTCCACTCTTAAAATAATTGGGACAAATGGGACGCACTTTATTAATGGAGCAATCCGGCATACCACTGCTTGCTCAATAATCACTGTGATCTATTATAAACAGAGTTAAAGAATGATTAGTGATCATGAAGACACTCACTGCATGCATTTAAAAGCTAGTAACATCCTCAATTAGCTCAACTTATGATATTTCATTTCTCATTCCTCAATGCATCAGATGAGCACTCATAAGGCATCTGACATGAGCATGCTAATAGTCGTATGTTGGAGGACAGAATTGTTTTTTCTCTTTTATGAGAAATTATGTAAGGAACGAATCGTGGTGTGAATTGACAAGAACAGATTCATAAGAAAGCTAGGAAATTACTACCTGCATTAATCAAGTTCACACTTCCATTTAGCAAGCTAAGATACATTGGATGTGGGTATCATGGTAAAGCTCCTCCCTGAATTCCAAAACTATATGCAAATTGAGTACTAATTATTTTTCAAACTTGCAGTTTGCAAAGAAGCAGATCCAGTTTGCAGCTCCACTTGCTGAGCTCATTCTTTTAATGCTTTAATCCCTAACCTCCAAATTTCGCAGTCGATTTGTGAAAATAAGATTATCACTAGTACATATATGCAAATTCACTATGTATAGCCTTTGCTTTTGAAGTAAATTTCTCCCTATATACCTAAACAAGCGATGAATGATTCCCAAGCTTAATCAGTTGTCCCAATCCGTTCATATGGACGAGGCCACGAGTCAGTATGTCTTTTTTCCTTTTGGTAGAAAACTCGAAATAACTCAACATGATCTATGACTCGCCGATAGACTCATCACGAGTTGATGACATCAATCTAGACTTAGCTGACAACGTATCTTCGACATGTTCTAGCACACTTCGATAATCGCATCTGTTAACCCTTAAATCGCAATCCAAACCGCTTTCACAATCAACGGCCAATTTTCCTAATCGTCGTGCTCGTGTACCTCGAAGAAAGAAACAAGAGGTCAGTTAAAGCAAGGGAAAAGAAAGAAACACCTTTCCCGCCATAGTCTTGACCGGCAGCACCCGGAGCTCGCCGGAATCAAAAAGCTTGTAGTTGCTCTTTCGATCTCCACGGAAACCGACCTCCACAACTTGATCGCCATACAGTTCCCCCTTCTTCGCCCCTGTTTCCTTCCTGATCTGTCTCGAACAGACGCATCCCATCTCCGAAACCGAAGGCAACCCAAAGCAATTCCAACCGCAAACACCGACCTTAGGTTTATCCACCACCACAAAGCCTCCTCTTCAGCCCTTCCGGAGCGGTATATAGGGAGAGACCTCCCGGATTTGCACCACGCCGTCGTCTTTGACCTCTTTCGCATGGGTCGGAAGTCCAACTACGGAGTATGAAAGCGAAGCGATGGCAGGGCAGGCGCCCTGCAATTACCGTTCTAACCTTCCGTTTGCTCCACGGTGGTCTCCGTTGGCGGCAAGATCCAGTAACGGGCCAGCGGCTCCTGTACGACCTGGGACCCAGTCGCAACTTCTTCATACAAACCCATCTGTGTACCCGCCCAGCGACATCGGACCCATGTTCTCCACCAACAGGAGGATGAGTTATTCAGACGAAGCGACGTTTGACGCATGAGGAGGCCACCCCTCCAAACGCGTGGTGCAGTAATTTCTTGTCCTCAAAAGTCAAAATTGCGCAAACGGAAAAGATTACGAATTTAAATAACAACAATAAGTGTTAGATTTTTTTTTTTGTTTATTAATTACTTCCGCTCGTAGTCAAACCAGAATTGGCCGTGTTTACCTACCTTTGCAGAGAAGGGACACTCACTAGGACTACATTTGATGTCCTCTCCTCTGTTTACCTTGAAGAGAGGGGCCTGATGTTCAGCGCTCTGATTGGTTTAGGCACTCGATAAGAATGAGGTGAAGTTTGTTGACTAAGTGAAGTTTGTTGACTAAGATAATCTATAATTTTTAACTCTTCTCTCTTCTGTATCCTCCGCTATTCCATATATTGATTTTGATCTTATTTCTTAGCAGTAACATTATGACCAGGGCGAAGACTGTTAAACTCTTATTATAAACTAATTAATCTGTCATTATGATGTTATTTCCAGATAATTTTTTGTCTTCTCCTTCCTTTGCCTTTCCTTCAAGCCACGCAACGTCCAAACACAAAGAAAAAAGAAAAAAAAAAGGTTCTTTTCCTTGAACGGAAAGGAGCACCCTTGAAAATGTTGAAGGAAAAAAATTAATTGATTTTTAAAATATAAACAAAGTTTTAAAAGTCTGACAAAAAATTGAGGTATACTTCTTTCATCCATTATTGCTTTCATCCATTATTATAAGATTTACAGGGCTGGACTAATATGATATTAAAATATCACATTAAATTTATTTGAATAATCATAGTCTCATCCCACTTCTTAAATTTATATGATTGCAAATATGAAATTAAATTGTACACCTAAAAATTAATAGGCCGGTAAGATCTAGATACTTTTAAAAAAATTAAAATGCCGAAGTCCGACAACTGGCGAACCCTCAGTCAGCCTCACACATGATTTGACTTTGACCAGGACATTGCATGTTTGACGAATGGCCGCCAACATTACAACGTCAGCCTCATTGCGTGCAAAAAATTTAACAAATGGTTATCGATCGGACTGAACGATTGTCAACCCGGACGGTGCGGTGTAACGTGGCAGCAAATTGACTAAGCATAATTTCAAACTCAACATTATACAATATTTCCCTTCTAGAATCTGTCATGATATTTGCACTGCATAATAGTAATTTAGTTGTTGTCATTTCAATAAATGTAATTCTTTAATATTTTGTAATATGTTCCACCCGAATATAAAAATATTATTTGTAAGTATCAGTAAACATTTTATCTTTTATATATATATATAAAATAAAACGGTAAACCAATTATTAAGCATGCATCAATCAATCTCGTGGTTGAGATATGAAATATTTATATTTTATTATTGCTCGATCCATGAAAATTTCCTACGAAAACGTTTTTGAATTATCTTTTTCTTGAAAAAAATAATTTATATTATATCAATTAATATATGGTCGATTTTATAATTATATATGAACAAGTAAATTAAAAAATTACCGTGTAACTGCGGAAGCTCATTTAATCGATACACTGGGCCGTCCGTGTTTGCTATCGGACGGCGCACGTGCCGAATCTTTGCACGACGACGAAATCCTGGAAGATACGTGTCGGCAGAAGAGTGGGCCTGCGGCGTTATCCCGATCATGTTGGTTTTCTCTGCCAAGCATCTCTCGGGTGGAATCTATAGGGGATCCAACGGTGAGGACATCCTGGCACAGACATAAGTAGAGGAAGGGAGAAGGGTTCGGTAGACGACGGCAAAATGGCGGTGGCGGCGTCATCTCTGGCATCGCAGTTCTTGGGGCTTCGCCGCGAGGCAGCCCCTTCCACCGCCCTCTTTGTCCAGAGTG
>JBBMKF010477034.1:0-10108 GCA_037834155.1 Curcuma caesia | reverse complement strand
AGTTAATTATACATGTGTCTAAGAGTACTATACTCTTGACATGCAATATTTTGGCCAAAGATTTTTAGTAACAATCTTAACGAGTCGTCGTAGGGTGTACATCTCCTCTGTCAAGGAGCAGTAAATCCTGTGGGCTATCCAAACACATTCGGGCACTTTGACTTACACCCAATCATCTTGGGTTTACACTTCTTTGGAGATGTTTGCTTAAGATGTAAAAGTATAAGCCTTCATGACCAAGATGACTTGAATACCATAAACCATATGAAGTCTCATGGCAAGTCACTCCAATGAATTAGTTACCTTTAACTAGCATCCACGTTTAACTCTTAACATCCAATGTCTCCAGCAGTGGGAACAGTTGCTTGGTAAACCAAAGAGTATAAAATGTGCTAGTTTCAACAGAATCGATAGCGTCCATGTTCATCAATTAGGAATAATTTCAATACATTCATAATTGCACATGTAGAAATGCTCACTAATTGTGATCTAATCACAAATTCTCTCATGTTATGAATCGTATTGCGGACATTCAGTAAATGAGTTTAAGATCCAATCAAACACATAAAAAATGTATACTCAAATAATGAATTTTTATTTATTCAATAAATAGTGTAACCGTAAGGCGATTGCCTTAGGACACCTGTCAAATATAACATATCTTCTGTTTACTTAAAGGTGTAGGCGAGAGAAAGGATGGATTGCATATCCTTTCCTATGTTTATCCATTGTAAACTATTAGGATGACGGATTAGAAAATTCATCCACGGATCATTTTTTGGATATTTTTTCGTCTATTCGAAATTGGACAGAACGAATTTTCATTTCCTTGTCAACTCGTGCCTTGCTCGAATCTCTTGCAGTGGCGCCGCAAGGCCGCTTGCGGCCGCAAGAGAGAGATAGCTCGCTTGCGATTGTGAGTTTGGCGGCCTCGCTTGCGATTGTGAGTTTGGCGGCCTCACTTGCGGTTGGTCGCGAGCCACCACAAATTCGCCGGAGTTTTTTCTTTGTTTTCCTTTCCCTCTCCTTTCCTTCTTCTTTCTCATCTTTTTCTTTTCTTTTCCTTTCCTTTTCCCTGAGATTTTTTTCCACCTTGAATTCTTTTCCTTCGTCAATCCACACCTTGGCGTACATAGCATTAATAAACTTATCAGTGGATTACTTTGCTTTGCTTTACTCAATTATTGTAAGCAAATTAGCTTCTTCCAAAGATAACTAACAAATTTTACATTCCTTTTTGAAACTATAAATGTGGATAATCCATATAGTTTAATTATTTTCTAAAGAACAACTTGGTTATATGTGATTTGTTGTTGGTTTGTTTACACAGATGAAATGCCTCATCTTTGAAAAATAGTCTAGCACTGCTAAAATATAGTTGTGGCCTTGGTTAGTCCTAGTTAAATCTAAAATGAAATCCAAGCTAATGTCTTTGGAAGGTTCATAAGGAATTGACAATGATGTATAAGGACTGATGTGTTGTTTAGTTGAGTTAGTTATCTGAGATGATCTGGGCAACATCTCGTCATAGTGAGGGCTAATAAAATTAATCTAAAATAAGCAATGATGATTGTATCTTTCCCTTAGTGCCCAATTAGACCATTTGTGTGCATATCCCAAATAAAGAACTTCCTAAGTTAGATATTATAAATGCATAAATGTGTACCTCAAAACCCTAAGCAGATAACAGTCTTTATTCACAAAGTCAACCAAATGATGACAATTTTCTTTATGAACTTAAAAGATTGGGTTGAAGTTAGGAGGACAGGTGTTCTCTTCCTTAAGGTGCTTAAATTGTATCATGTGTTCATTGTGTGCAATGTGGCTATTACATAACTTAGTGCATCAACAAATTTGTTGTCTATAGCAGGTCAATGTTTAAAGACAAAAGCATATTTCTGAAGGAATTCAATCCACCTACCATCTTTGACACTTAGCTTCTTTTAGAATTGGATAAAGCTCATTGTCTTGTGGCCAAAATGCAAGATGAACTAATTAGGTAGTAGATAGCAATGCCAATGTCTAAAAGCTTGGATGATAGCATAAAATTCTTTATCATAGATCAAATAACATTGTTAGATTTCATTGAGTTCTTTTGCTAAAAGGAGCAATTAGATTCCCTTCTACACTTACTTTAGGAAGAAGTACCTTAAAAGGATTAGAGAACAACACCTTAGTCACCCTTTCTTTGATCTCCCTAAAGGCTTTGGAAGGCAAATTTATACCACTGGAACTATCCATTCTTATAGATTGTTATGGGAGTTATAATAGCGCTAAAGTCTTTAATGAAGTTTTTGTAGAAATTTGCAAACCGTGGCCTCCTGAAAGGTATGGGTTTCAAGCTAATCCTTTATTACTCTAATTTTCTCTACAAGGATTATAAACCCAAGGAAGAGAATCTTGGGTTATAGGAAGGTGCACTTTAGTTTGACAAATAACTTCTTGATCTTAAGGCTCTCTAAGACAAGGCAGATGTGTTTCAAGTAGGTATTGTGTGTCTAACTATAAATCATTATGTCATCAAAGTAAATTATGAGAAATTTTCCTATAAACAGTTTCAGAATTTAGTTCATTATGCTCATAAAAGTACTAGAGTGTTTGAAAATTTGAAGGGCATGACCAACTACTTGTATACTCCATCCTATGTCTTAAATGTTGTTTTCTACTTGTTATCAATGTTCATCCTAATTTGGTAATATACACTACACAAATTAATCTTAGAGAATCATCGAACTCCTGCTCAACTCAAACATGTCATAAGTCTTGGTATGGAAACCTACCTTGACAAGGATCTAGTTGATAGTATGACTAGCAACATACATTCTCTAAGAACTATCATTTTTAGGCATCAATAAGGTAGGGACAACTCATGTACTTGTATTCTCCCTAATTAAACTTTTTTGTAAGAGTCCTTCGACTTGCTTATTTAATTCAACCTGTCCTAAGGGGATCCAAGAGGTTCATGTAGTAGTGCAACAGATTTGGTAATTATGATCTTAGAACTAAGTTTATAGTGTGTTGCATCATGCACATAGGTGGTAGCACATTAGGTAACTCTACAAATATCCTCGAGCTAATCTAGGATCTTTTCAACTAATGGAGGTGATTATTTGGTAAGATAATAGGGTTAACCTTGAGGTTTGAGTCACTAAGACTATCATCACGCTGACTCCGTACCTTTTATCTCAAATTTGGATTGAGTGAGAAAGTGAAGAAGTTGCTTTAAAGGTTGGTTTGGCTTTGTTGTGACCTTAGGTTTAGGCTTGGTGTCATTTGGGTTGGCCAGCTATAACTTAATATTTCATTCATTGAGACTGAAAATAAGTGTTTTTCTGATCAAATTTATCCACTAATAGAGAGATTTTAAAGCCAAGACCAATCAAGGATGATATGGGCAACACTTATGGGTAGAAGGTATATGGATCATCTCAATAGAGACCAAACATTACTATGTAATAGGAAGGATAATTTGGTATATCACCTTATAGGGACTTGGGTGTGACTTGGATTTTAGAAAGGGCTTGTGTGAAAGTTACATTCATGCAAATCCCACTGTCAATGACAATATTGCAATACTTGTTTCTCCACTTGGCATAAGGAAGATGCTAATGTATTTCCATGCATCGTCAATTATGGGTGTGGGTAGAATGCAGCGCACTCCGTGAAGCCCTACAACTTCACAACTTCTCTGTTATCTCCCTTGGCCTCTTGGTGTTCATTTAAGGGTTTCACCTTTTCATCACTACCCATAGTTGGGCATTCTGCTATTTCATTCTGAGAGTTGTGTTTGGGTTTTAAGGCCAATACTCTATGGGGTCATTTGGATCTTACATATCTCTTGTCACAACAATTGTAGCACTGTATGCTAGAGTTATGGTCTTCGAATCTCCTAAGGGTTTGTGTATCAGCTTTGCTTGTTGGATAATAGCTTATAGGCAAGTCAAGCTAGTTGGTTTTCCAGATTGTGGAATGCTCTACTAGGTGTGTTGCCGATTGAGGAGTCTAATGGTCAAACGGTTAAGGATCTCAAGAATTGCTCAATCTCTACAACCTTATGGCAAGCATCTTTGATTGAGGTCAAGGAAAACTCTTGAATTGTCGTGGATCTCAAGCCTAAGTCCATTGGTAAAGTGGATCAAGTTCCCAAGAGACTACTCTAGAATTATAACACATGCAAGTTCTTGAACTTACTTTGGGATTCTATTATGCTTGGGATCAAGTGTTTCTAAAGTTTGTCAAAATGTACTCAATCAACTTTGCTTTATATCTAACCATTTGTGATGGGCTTAGCTCCCATCGCGACATAGTGATCGTGAACACTTTGCCAAGAGTTTGCTAGATCGACGAGTTTGATTTTTATAAATCATAGTTATTCAATTTGGCTCATGTTATGTCAATTAAATAGTCTTCTAGTTCAGTGACCCAATAGAGGAATGCATTTGGGTTTAGATAACCACCGAAACTAGGGGCTTTGAGTTTGACTAATTGGGTGGTGTCAGACCCACATCTAGGCTTGGGCTAGGCATGAGTTTCAAAGAAGTGATCTTCATCCAAAGTGAAATAATGATCACGGTGCATGTGTTGTCTAAGTGAAGGTCGCGGGTCTTCATGAGGTGTATTCCGTGCTAACTCTCAACATCGTTTTCGTTCAATTTGTCAGTTATACTTGGTAGTATAGTCTTTAAATCATTCTAGGTAATCCACTCTAAATTGTAGGTCCTAAATTCGTGTTTCATTATCTCACACCTCATCTACTTTTCTAGTAATGGGGTTTTTCATCATGTGAAGGCTTAACAAGTAATGAAAATTATAAAAGTAACCTTGTAAATAAAAGGAACAAATAGAAAATTAAACGTGTAAGGTGACATATAATTTTTTTGAATAATCTGGAATAGATTGTACATGAGAAAATTAACTAAACTAACTAAATTAAACAAAGAAATTTTAAATAAAGGAACAAAAGTAATCCTATTAATCAAAAGTGGAATCCTATTAATCAAATTGGCTTCGTCTTTTGTAGGCTGTATGTTATTTTGGAAGCAAAGTGGAATCCTATTAATCAAAAGTTTATTATTACACGAGAGACTAAACACTTTTATAGGCTAAAAAACTAGGAAATGACACAACAAAGTAGGAAATATAATAATCACTATTCATTGATTACCAAGTAAAAAAATGAATTATCAAATAACACTACCAAATACCAAACAACTCGAAACGTCTCAAAGTTCAAATTATTGCTAATTTGCATCATAAATTCTGATTAATTTACAAGCTCTATCCAAATATATTTTTTATTCTAACTCTGGAATCTAACCAATGTTGTTCAAAAACTTACTAGTAATATTTGGGTGTTTTTGGAGATTGTAAGTACTAGAGCATTTATGAGAATATTGAGATGAAGATGCAGGAGAAAATTTCACTGCCCAAGATCATCTAAAATAAAAAATAAAAAAAACTGAAAACCAAAAACATACCTTTGTTCAATGTGACTTGGTTTTCTTCAGTTCCTCTCTTCTTTGATGGCCTTATATGGACCAAGCACACAATGTAATAAAAGGTAGGAGTGGACCTAGTCTCTATTAATTAATGGTTGCTTGAGAGAAAATTCCTATTGGAGATGTGAAATATGAGATAAGTAGTTCCATTGGCGGCCACTTGGAACAACCTTGATAAATGATTAAATATTAAGAGGTGAGATACCTTTGTGCAGTCTGAGGCTTCATCAAAATTAGGGGAAACCTTTTTTAAGAAAAAAAAAAGAATTACCCAACGCAACATTTAAGTGCACAACTAGAAGCAAAATGTTTTTCCTTTCAACTGGTACTTTGGAATTCTATTACAGAGGCTTATAAATTATTTTATGGACTGAATTTGTATATGTCTGTGTACAGTGTTATTGAGTATGATAGATAATTGTATGAATGATTGACCTTGGCATAAATTTGGTTTAGTGAATGCATAGCTAAGGTTCCAACTTGTTCTAAACAGTTCAGACGCCTATGCTATTATTTTTATTTTTTGGCACCATGAATTTCTAAATGCAATCCCGCGTTGGCTTCATTGATTCTTACAGGCATCTGAAATTATAAAAATGGGATATGATCCACCCGAGTTGTCCATGGCTGGCCAGTATACTCTTAAGAGCGATGTTTACAGCTTTGGAGTGATCATGCTGGAGCTCATGACTGGGAGGAAACCTTTTGACAGGTAATCTTTGAAAAGAGTCACAAAGAATACCCACTTAATTTCCTAAAAAATGATGCTCGAGGTTCAACTAAGTAATCTATTGGAGGATATGTATTCTATTAAAATGCTCGACAAAAGCAGCTGATTGGAAGTTTAAATGTTGTTAGTGCTTTAAGTTTATGACGTTGCAATCTGATTGATTTGCAAACTCCAACAGCTCAAGGCCATGGTCAGAGCAATCGTTGGTGCAATGGGCAGCTCCTCAACTCCATGACATTGACGCTCTGGAAAGGATGATCGATCCTGCACTCAAGGGGCTATACCCTTTGAAATCAGTCTCTCGATTTGCTGATGTAGTAGCCCTCTGTGTCCAGGTAAAATAGTACTTTACATGCATGAAAATTTTTATGCTCTACTGCAGTCACGTCACGTTGGATATTCTTGCATTACTCTTTCAATCTAATAACTTTGTTGCTCAAATGTTGTTTGACAGTCTGAGCCAGAGTTCAGACCACCCATGTCAGAGGTGGTGCAAGATCTCGTTCGCTTGGTGAAGAGGGCAAAGGTGCCAGGAGATTAGCAATATCAGCTGCCTCAATTACTTGGATGCCTCTTAATCAGTGAGTTAATTCATTGACTGTTTAGTTGTAAATCTATTGATATGCAGATAAATTTAGTGTGTCCTCTGAGATTCTTTACCTTATCGTATATAGAACGAAACAAATTCTTTGGTTGGTTAACAAGTAGACTCTCAGTAAATTGAGCGTACTTCAAGAATATTTTGTACGTTACGTTGTTTCATCAATAATGCTGAATTTAAAGAACAGAACTCATGGTCCATAGCAACAGGATAGCCACGCCCGCCCTACGCCGGAGCAAAGCTCCACCTCCGCCGGTGGCGCTGATATCCACAGCACGATCGTGCTTTCCCTCGTCGATCATGATGTTAAACTTGCAACTCCCTTGAGAGGGATCAGTCGTGGTGATGACGGAGAGGCCGGAGAAGTTGCATGCCCCCTTTTGCTGGTTGGCCACCTGGAAAAACTGGTTGAACGCGTACGACGCGTTGCTCCGTGCGTCCAACCCGTTGCAAGAGGATCCGTAACCCAGGCTAGTGCAGTCGGCGTACTCACAGGCGTACCCGACGGCGTCAGCGACTTCAGGATCGGTGGCGCTGACGGTGGCCGAGGACACACACCACTGTCGCTCGAGGTAGCGGACGCCTCGTGCAGGTACGAGGGGGCGACCGTCATCCATCACGAATTGGTACTTGAGGCTGCCGTCGTAGTAGAAGAGGCCCCAGTGGCGCTCGAAGTTACCGGGTTGGATGCTCTTCTGGTCCTCGTCGAGCAGGCCGAAGAGGTAGATGTCAGGCGGCGCAGGTCGTTTGGGCGTGCCTTGCCGTTGTCTAATCCGATCGAGCAGGCCCTGGTTGAACCGGCGCGCGTACTCAATGTTGGCGTTGATGTCGCCGTCGGTGGGCCACCCAATCTCGCCGACGATGACCGGCATGGATCCAAAACCGTTGCGCTCGAGCGCCCAGATGAGTGTGTCGTAGTTGGCCTCGAAGACGTTGGAGTAGGTGATGGGGCCGTCGACGATGTTGTTGGCGGAGGGGGAGAAGAAGGCATAGTCGATCGGGAAGTGGGGATCGTCGTAGAGGCTGAGGAAGGGGTAGATGTTGATGGTGAGCGTGCCGCCGTTGTCCTGAAGGAAACGGACGATGGCGACCATGAGGCCATGGATGTCAGGGCGGAAGTCGCCGCCGGAGGGGAGGCCGCTGGCGCCGCTCGTGTAGACGTCGGCGTTGAGGGGGACGGTGACGCGCACTTGCCGACCGAGCCCGGCCTTGATCAACGCTGCCTGGATGTTCTGCAGCGCTGCGAACGTCGTGTTCTCGAACATCCCATTGTACGTCTTCAGAAACGGCTCGTTGCCAACCGCCACATGCCTGGATCCAAAATTTTGAATTCAATTAACTGTTAACTAACGAATTAATTCGTTAATGATATGCTACATGAAAAAACTAACATAAAATTCAATATGATACATAGTTGAATGAACGTGGACCTCACTATATGAATGTGGGATCCATTGTATGAAGTGTATCATATTAAATTTCATGTTATATTTTTCATATAATGTATCGTTTATCAAATAACTAATTAACTGACCCAACGACTGATTGATCTATGCATGCATGCATGCATACGTACGTACGTGATATTGACGCCGTACTGGGAGACGTAGGTGGAGACGTTTTGTGTCACCCACTGCTCGGCGACGTTGACACTGCCGGCGAGCGGTGCGAGAAACTCGTTGGGAATGCCGAGCATGACCTCGATGCCGGAGCGGCCGAGGGCACGGAGGGCGGCGGCGTCTGCCTCAAAGAGCTTCACTTTGTTGAAGTTGTTGTCCCTGAGGAGGCGCACCACTATGTCCGCCGGCAGTGGGTGCGAGGACCGGGTGCCCCAGTTGCAGCCCATTCCGTCGGCCATCAGTGCTTCCTGAAGCAGGAAGAGGAGCCACACCGCGGCAGCAAGAACAACTCCCATTACATATGCTTTTAAAAACTATGCTTCTTCTTCGCCTTTGTATGTGTCGATAGAGCGAACACCTAATGTAGGGTTAAGTTTCATTTCCTGTTTAAATTGAAGTGTTGGGCGTATTATTAATCTTTAGGGAGGGGAAAGGAATGGGAGAGGATCGGAGTCCAAAAAAGGAATTGGATGCATGCATATGTAAGAAACCCAAGTGCATGGATCATGCAAAAGGATCTCCCTCCCGTGGCTTGGAAAGTAAGGGAAGCAAGGAACAGATTATGGAACGACAGTAGCGTCTGCATAGCATAGGTAGGTTGAAGTAAACTCATAAAAGATTGAGCATGTATAGTTAGTTAGCCATTCAGCGACTAAGTATATTCATTGAAAACTAATCAAGTAAACTCACAAAAGATTGATTTAATTTAAGGAGGTAATTAATGAATGTCTGACTAAAGTGTACAATTTTGATAATATGAGCTACCAAAGCTTACTTGGATTAGTTGGGCGTATCATTTTTAGTTATGCTGTCTGAACAATTAATATAATTGATAGGGCAAGCTAGATGGTCCAATCGAAATAGTCATGGGCGTCCATTGCGATAATGTGGTCATAAAAAAACAAAAATTCGGGAGCTATTATTTTTTTTAAAATAAAATAAATTTATATTAATATTTATTTTTAAAAAATAAAAAAATCAAGTTGTTGGGGCTAAAACCAGTCGTTGTTCAATGGCTAAAAATTACTCGTTATTCAACGGTTAATTTTTATTTTTTCAACGATTAAAAATTAATCATTGTAAACTAGTCTATATATACAAGTAAGAAGACTTGAATTTTGTATTCTATCGATATTATTTTCTTAGTCACGTAAATATCTTCATTTATTTTCAAATGTCTGAAAATCCGAATCGATCTAATAGATCACTATAAAAAAACCATGAAATAGCGATGGAAATAACGATGAAATTTTATTGTTGCTATAATTAGCGACAGAATATTAAATTCTGTCGCTAATAATAAAATCTGTGACGAATAAATAATTCCGTTATTAATTAGCGACAGAGATTTTAATTCCGTCGCTAATTTTAATTCCGTCGCTAATTAGCGATGAAATTATTTATCCGTCGCTAATCTAACTTTGCTAGCAACGGAAGTAAAATATCCGTCTCTAATTAGCGACGGAAATTTACTTCCGTCGCTATAATCGCGATTTAGGGTTGGACTTCTCCGCGCGTTCTTTCTCTCTGCGATCTCCGTCCGACATTCTTTCTCTCGGCGAAATCGCGTTCCCTCCGGCTCTTCCTCCACCTCTCCCTCCGGCTGAACCTCCGGCGTTCGAACACTCGGTCGCTCCTCAACGTCGCTCCGGCAAATCCT
>JBBMKF010476988.1:0-10112 GCA_037834155.1 Curcuma caesia | reverse complement strand
ATTTTAAAGAAATTTCACATATGCTAAAACGATGTTCTCTGAACTTAAATCTATTGTAAGCGAAGCTCCAAATTAACTATGATAAAAAAAAAATACTAAAGAAATCTATGAAATTTGTATTGTTCTTCATAGCTATGGAGATAATTTTGACCCAATCAACACTTTTAAATTTGGATTTCTCATTTTTTACATGTGAAGCTTGTAGTTGTTTGTTATCCTTTTCAAGTTAGATGATCGAAGGTTTGTTTGATGATTGCTTGTTTTCTTAAGTAATCTTTCTTGTCATACTTCAAGATGTGATGCTCATCTTTCTTCACTGCAATCTCTACGCGCTTTTCTACCAGCTGGCTATTCAGGCTCATGTACAACTTCAAGGAAGATTTCCTTCTTACAATCCTGCCAAGGCATGCTCGATAAGCCTGCTCTACACCGTTGACAAATTTTACATTTTCAAACTCCCTGTTTTGATGGCCCATTACCTCTTGAAACACATGAAGTTCATAGATCGTATCTCTGATACCGAACTGAATAGACTTGACCTTCTGCATACTGAGATGAACTAATAAATTCATGTTGTTTTTCTTCAACTTGCACTTATCAAGCAACTTTATCATGACACGATCACAATTCTGCATATTTGGAAAGTGATTTCTTTCATGCACATTGTAAATTCGACTCACAATTGCCACAACATCGTGTGCGAGAAGTAATAAAGGAAGTGAAAGGTTTGAATCATCCACAAGATTCTTAGCAATTTCGACATTCTTACTCAATTCATGCATTATGATTTTCTGATCATTGAAAATATTTTAATAATTTCTGATAGCATTCTCCAATTCAAAAATATCAACATCTTCCTGTAAAGAGATGGCAAAAACTAAGTTGTTGTCCGAGGAATCGCTAATGAAGTGGATATTTCATTATCAATGTTATCATCAATTAACAGGTTATCTTTTACTATTTCTTTATCCTCGTCATATATTAGCTCGTCAGTTGACTCGATCTCATCTTCATTATGTTGAATAAATTGAGGTACCGAGTCAGTGTAAGGTGAGACAATGGAAATTGGACTTTGTTGATAGATAAATCAAGTTGTTGATTGTCGTCAGACAAAGTGGATTTCTGATCTTCGATCAACACTTCATCAGATCTATCTTCTCTTTGTCATCATTGTCATAAACTGGATCACTAAATATTTCGATCTTGTCGTCGTCTCCGTCATCTCTTGTGATTGGACGATCAGGAAAGTAGACTGATCGTACTTGATATCGCCGAGGTCCATATTTTCATAGTTGTCTTCGTTATCGTAAGAGAAGAAGGATATAGAGGCACTGTGAAATCGACGTTCTCTCAAAATTGTAGATAGCGGGGCGGTTGATCCCGAATCTCTCAAAATCAAACATACATTTCAACATCTCTTCTCAATCAAAAATTAAAGATTTTTAAAAAGAAAAATTAATGAATTCACCATGTTTACGATCTTATGTCACTAGACACTAGGATAACTTTGTAATTTATCTCTATAGATCTTGAAATATCATGTCTCGAATGTTACGATCATGGTGCAAGACTTTCTCAGCCAAAACTTGTCTGTCACAACCATGATCATGATCACAACGACGATCCATCAGATCTGAGAACTCTAATATCAATTGACATCGGACGGGATAGTAATTTTTCTATGGACAATATTAATTTCGTTGATCGATTGCGAATATAAAAAATTAATCGTTTAAAACCTATTAATTTGAAAGATTAATCGGATAGAGAAATAAACGACGTTGTTAAAAATATTATTAAATTAAAAAAATAAATATCAATTTACAAGATGCTTATATAGATACAAAATCCTAACTTCTAAAGAAAGAAAAAAATCTCCTGAAAAAAAATTCTTACAAACTTAAAATCTTAAAAATTTTAAACAAACTTAAAATTCTCACATATAAAAAAATAAAATTTTTTAAAACTACTATATCAAAAATCTTAAAAATTATCAAAAATAATAATAATAATTTTTAAATCTTTTACGTAATTTTCCCTTTTCCCTCTGATATTTTCATTAAGATACCCTATCATTCTTTCTCACTCTAGAATCTTTTTAATGGTGTATATTTTTATATTGGCATTCAATTGACAATGCTCACTCTAGAGCATTACTTGTGTGTAGTTTTTTCCGGGTGCATGGTTTTTTGTTCTATATATTCCTAGTCCAAAAAGGGGGAAATGCATTGCTTTAGAGGATAGTGATACGGAAATTCACCAGTATAGCAAATATAAAAACATGGTTTCGAGTACAGTAGGATAATACCAAACTATAACTATACTTGTGTGCCGATCGAGTAATATAAGTACCTACCATCTTCCTGAAAGTGAGGTGCTCTTGGGAAGATTAATCATATACCACAACTTTTACAAGACTGGTAATTAATTAAAACCTTTATATCATTTTGCTTCAATCAGCTAACACAACCTGAATGATTTAAAAGGCTTAGTCGTCTCAACATATCTAAAATCAGGGTTGTTCAGAACGTAATGAAGCATGTTCCAAAAGACATTTGCATTTGACTAAGTAAATTGAAGGATGCTAAGTACAGAGTTTTGGTATTCCTAGTCTCTTGGGAACCATCCTACTATTTAGGTCCTCTTCTTATCTGGTCAGTTAAAACTAACTTAGTTCGATCCATTTAACCTTTTCTATGCTCTCAAACAATTAATGACAAACATAACTAGCGATTATCATTTTCTAATTATCATTTCTTACGTTAACTCTAGCTCCAACAGATGGATTAACCAGAGGAGGTAAAGCCAATATGCTACATTATATACAAACTCAAACAGTATGGTTGGCCGTCGGTGCTCCGGAGTGGAGATCCTGCTTGACTTTCACGATGAGATCGAGTACCGGCTGCAGGTGGAAGCTGGACCTTCCTAGCAGCAGTGCGGACGTTAGCAAGGACGTCTGGCGACGGGCATGGAAAGCTGCTCGCCGTCGTCAGCTGGTCGCGGCGGAGATCCATAGCGGAGCGTCAGCTTGGGCACGACGAGATTAATGAAGGAGGGCCGGTCGGTGGGATCAGGAAAGAGTAATTACTCTAGAGTTTAATGAATGAATTATCACTCTAGCTATCGACTGATTCTAACACCGATCGAGTAGCAAGAAAGTGCAGTTAAGTTTTGTCGTCCCCGCGGTCAAAGCCCCACCTAATGCTCGTGCATGGCTTCTGCCAGTGCCTGCCAGTCTCAGTGTGACCCAGCGAACATGGCGGAGAGGAAGAAAATGTGCACGCGTGGGGACATGCCGCGCATGGCTGCAGTGGACGATAAAAATGAGCCAGCGGAGCAGAGAAGAGAAGAGGGAAGAAGCAAGCTAAGCGAATCCACGAGCGATGTGACATCTACGGATACGCCTGTCATCGATCGTCAACTCGCATTTATAGCTCGTGAAGAAAAAGACGTTGGCACTAATAAAGCTTGCCACTGCTATCTTGTCACCCTCTCCTGCTGCTTTTTCAGGAAGATCATGAGCGTATTTTTCATCTTCTTGCTAAGAGGGGTGTAAAGGTCGGGGCAGTGAGGAAGGCACACCAGACAGACACATGGGAAATTTTTCATAAACAAAGAAAAAGCTTATCTCGTGACTTTTCTTTTTAAAAAATTCCTTATCCATTTCCTTTTGCTCTAAAAGAAGCTAAAATATATAAGATCAGAAAAATGACAAAGAAAATAATCACCTTGAACTTTGTGGTTAAAGTAGAAGTACTACTTGAGTTCAAAACTCTAAACGGTGCCACAACAACCCACACACATGGAAATTCAGCAACTCAAAAACATCGATCGGTCCCAATTTATTTATTTATTTATTTTGATCATCTTCTTCCATGAGAATCCGACACCTCGACGCGAGCCTTATCGAAGGCAACCCCACCCCACACGTGCAGCTGTTACCCTGCCAAACAATTGAATGATGGTATCAGGAAGCTTTGTCAGTCATAGATGGTTCCTATAGGAATATCCTATTGCTGTCGATAGATCTGAGTTAAATTTTAATGGAGATGAAAATGCTCCACTAATTGTCTTCATCTCTTACAAATGTATTACTGTTGTTGAGATAGTGGAGACTGTTGTTGCATGAGGATGAGGATGAAGATTTCACTTTTTTTACTGCTAACGAAGCCCTGCCAAATGCCAATCCCAGCTCACTGCGTCACCTCTCCTCTTGCTTTGCTGTTGCCATTTTCGACCCTTCCACGTACGGGCATGCAGCTGGCGTACGTCCTATAGTAGTCTACTCTGCCTCATCAATGGATTTCCATGAAACATGAATTAATGTGCAATGCAAATGGCTTTTTTCAACAGCAGGAACAGCGGAGAAATTAATTGCACCGGGACTCTTCGTCTCCTGCATGCAACAGCCCCCGTCAGGGAGCTCTTCTGCCTTACTCGCTTAGTTGGTGCCAAACCTCGTCCTCGCCTCCACATGCAGGCGTCCCCAGTCGCCTGTCGTTTCCACGTGGAGTGGCACTTCGATGTCTCCCTCCCTCCCGACCCCTGAAGAAGAAAAGAAAAGCAACGCAGCATCTTGCATGCAAAATATTCTGTGCATCAAATGACGCACGTATTCATGCAGTTCCATCAAGACCCATCCATATGCATGATTGACGATCGAGCGAGAATCTTTCGTTTAAAAAAACAGGCCACAAGCTTGAGAGATCGTATCACCGGTGAGGAGACATTGCAGGGAGGCCTTTGCTCAAGCAATTTCAAGGATTCCCGCTGTCGGTCTCCCACGTCCTGCCTCGCGTCGCCATCACACACTCAAGTTTCCATGCAAACAGCTCCTTTCCTTGCGTGATTCATCCTTTCCTTCTTCGGTCTTTTCTTGCATGTGTTCATTCTCAGGATTATCTTTATTCTTTGGTGCCATGAACTTGTGAATTGTGACCGCCCTACGTACAAATGTACAATGAGAGAGATTTTTGTTACCCTACAAAAGAATTGAAGAGGTGGTTTATGCTTAACTGCATGCTGAAGCTACGCTAAGGAAACTGATGTCCAGTTCTATATGTACAGATCCTCAGAAGTAGAGTTCTTGCCATTTATTTTTGATAGTAACATGTCAGTCATGGTAAGATTTTTTTTAACAAGAAGATCATAAAAGAAAAAGACAATCCGAAAATTAATTATTATTATTATTTTACCTTTGTTAGCATCATGGTATCTTCTCGACTTTATGTAAAAGAACACCACAATCTTCTCGCATTTGCAGAGAGGAGAGTTTCTTAATTGTCTCCGAGAAAAAGAGAGAGGACGTTAAAGAAAAAAAGTCTGTGCATATATCGAAACCAAAACAGAAGATTATATATAGGATTCGTAAAAGAAAAAAAAAACATTTCGGATACATAATTAAAGGATTACTATCATCAAAAGCAGTTGATTTGCACAACAAAAGCATCAGACATCACATTCCTTAGTTGATTCTAGCTTCATAATATAAAAAAAGATGTAAAGTTACAGGAGTCATGAATCGTTTCAAGGGAGAAAAGTTTATCTACAAATATAGATCAAATATATTTTTTATTTATCAGTAAAATGAACGAGAGAATTAAAAAGAGAAGAAAGAAAGAAAGTAAGGCAAAAAATCATGTAAACTGGAGTTGGCTTTAAAGGAAAGGAAAGGTAACAAAACAAAACAAAAACACTTCTCATATCAACAATATATGAAACCATATCAGCAAAGAAAAACAAAATCAGCAACAACATACTCCTTGAAAGATTCTGTTGCAAGATATACACGAGCTGTGGCTTCAGGAGACCTAAATTCCAGAGCTAAAGTGTACCTACATATATCAAATACTACACCACATCTATAATATAGCTTCCCTCTTCACTCTATATTTAAATGGACTACTCATCTTATGCTGTCAAAGATCTTCACTTTCACTCCAGCAAATTAGCATCATGATACATCTCCGAAGAATGTAGAACTTCGCCCTCTGTTCTTTCACTAACAATCGGCACCGGCAGGTGAAAGTTGGGCACTGCAGCTTCTTCTCCCTCTTTGCCATTGCCATTCTCTTCCCAGTTGTAGTCTTGCACAAGGAAGAAAGACGAGATGGCCGTCAGGGTTAAACAAGCTTCTGGCTGTGGCTTGCACTTGGATATTCGAGATCTCATTCGCAATTGGTTGGCTAGGGTTGAGAGACCTTTATAGCTAGCAACGGACCCCAATCACTTGGGAGGTAGTAGATGAGATTGTTGGGTCAAACTCAAAGACAGTGATTTATGGGCAGATGAGATCATGATGGTAATTAGATTGCAGCCTCTCCTTAATCTAATTAATAATTAGGCATTAGCAAAATGTTTTGAGGGATGAGTTGAAAGGCACAGATGGGATTCAGAATGGCAATCAAAGAAGTCACTTCTGACTCACTGAAACCAATAAGAAAGCCTGCAGTATAATACTACTACTCCTTTTTTTGATAAAATTTTTAATTCCCACTAAAACTACCTTTTTTGAATAGTTGATTAAATAAAATTCATGAATCAAATTACAAATTGATTTCAAACGCTTCTTTTATTTTTATAAAAAATGAAATTTAATTTCATCTCAAATATCTTTTCATGAATTTATTAGTTAATACATTTAATATTTTTAATATCTTATTGATTTTTATATCATCCAAAAGTATATAAATATGGATGAAGTGTTAAGTTTGTTGATATAATATTGTAGCAACAAAAAGTTCAATACAAAAAAATTCTATTTGCTTCCTAATCTTTTCTTTTTTTTCTTAAATTTTTTGTTTTCTACTTTTTCCTCCTTCACAAATGAAAGTAGTACGCACTTCACGAGAATTCAAAGAACTCGTAGAATCATTTTCAGATGATGATCTACTTATCAACAAAAAACGGTTAAAATATTTGTCTGTGATTTTTTTGCATAATTTTGTGTTGGTCATGAGGATATAGGGCAATCCTCCTTTACTGACAATGCTAGTGTTCAAACTCTAGAACAAAATTATTTTGATTGTTCTTCTCTAAAAATAAATATTGACATAACAGTTTGAGTCATTTTCAATAAGAATTCTACATTTATGTGCGGCTCCTACTTCTTCATGCGATCCTGTGCTTTCAGGCGACCAGTTAGCTGATCAGGTTGCTGATGTGCTCGATTATTTTGGAAAATTATTTCTCTTGTGCTATATGGGTGAAATATCCTTTATGTGGATCTATTTTCTTGAACTGTTTTAAATCTTGATTTGCTTTCTCTTTGCAGTTTATACTCTGTCATTTGCATGGGGGGGTCATTGCAGGAGCCTACGTTCTTACTCCTTTCTTTTTCATAAAAATATTATAAGTTTGATGGGGTGTGGTACAAATGTGTAACAATGCTTTCTGAGTTTTTTTATAATTCGTTCAGGTTTTTCCAATAACCATCCAGAGTCATCCATGTTTTGCTTTGTATTCCACTCATCAGAGAACAAAGATCTTAAGTGTTATTTATGAGGCTCTTCAGGCCGAAAATCCGTGAATAAATTGCTGGAACTTTGAAGATTGAACAGCAAATTGACACACCTGTAGTTGACAAGGAAGATTTGTCATTGAAGAAGTTAGGAGAGTACCAATCACAACATCAAGAACTTCAGAAAGAAAAGGTTCTTCATACAGCTACTATGTCGTTAAACATCAATGTATAGTACTTCCCATAACATCTTGATCATTAATATGTGTACATTTGAATGTGTGTAATAATTAAATTTTGATTAGTGTTGATATTGTACTTGTGTACGTTATTTGGATGTCGTTAGTAATATTATTTTGATTAGTATTGATATTGATGAAATTATGTTGATATTGATTGTATTGATATTTGGATGTCGTAACTAACACAACTTTGCCCCTGGGGTATAATTGAGTTGGTTATGACGAAGCAGAGTTGTTGAAGTGGGCAAGGGTCAAATATAATCTTGGCGAAACCGAGGTAATGCCCTTCTCTGTAGTGGCCAACTGCAGTTTTTCGATTTACCTTTTCACAGATGGTCATGAGACTGACCGTGTAGAGCCGCTAGGATGGTAGATTCCACCTTTACAGAAGTATTGATATTGTAATTAAATATATTTTTAAAAAAATATTAAGATATATATGAAAAATCGATAATAAAATTAATCATGGAATTAAAATTCAATAGTTAAATTAGCGACGAAATTTTAATTCCATCTCTAATTTACTCTTAGAAATTAAATTTCCATCGCTTTATTTAATTGTAGGAATTTAATTTCGTGACTAATTTAGTTGTGAAAATTTAATTCCATAACTAAATTTAACCACAGAATTAAAATTATATCATTAATTGCATTAGTGATTGAAAATCTTACAATCGAAAATTTCGATCGCTAAATATGATTTTTCTTGTAGCATAATATAATATAAAATGGTTGATCACTTGAAATTTAAATCCAATTTCATTAAATACCCCATGAGTATATATGTTGATAATGCATGCAGATATATTTGCTCATAAAATTCTAAAAATGAGAATAATACCGATGACAACGATTTCTATCTAAGATTTGAGGTGAGCTATATATCGATGAGCTGTTTTTAAGGTTGACTAGTCTCCATAGACCTGACGAAGAAAGGACTGTTTAGATTCCCACAAAACTCATCGAGAGCTAGAATGGAGGCCAAGGCGAACCTTGTTTCAACCACTACGATGCTCAAGTCCGGGAAGCAAGAAGGGAGGCATAGTAGGGAAATGAAGGAAAGGTTTGCCAAGGGCTTGTGTGTACCTTCGCCCACAAAAATAAGCTTGCTTTTATATATTCCCCTAGGTGAGAGATGGTGCCCACTTGCTCCTTGTCCTGACAAATGAGATGTTCTGCACGTGTATAGGGTTATGTCATCCCATGTCTCGTTAACCTTGTCATCTCACGTTTGCCATGAGGGATGTTACATCATTATGCTCGGTAGGTCCTACCACCTCATTTTGTTGACCATGTCACCCCATCTCTATCATGAGAGATGTCACATTACCATGCTCTATAGTTAACCATGCTGCCCTGCATCCAGGAGAGTGAGATTTTATCACCTTACTTTTCCCACATCCGGTGATTGAGCTGAATAGGTTAGTAGAGCTGAGTTGAAGAACTCAGACAGAACTAAATTGAAGGACTCAAGCAGGGCTTAGTTAAAGGGCTCAAGCAAAACTGAGCTGAAGGGTTGAGTAGGTCAGCAGAGACAAACAGATCTGAGGAGCTAAGGAGGTCAACCGTGCTGAACAGAATTGTGGAGTTGAGGAGGTTGATGGAATCCATCTTTATTGGGAAAACTCCCTGAGTAATATTAATACTAATTAATATTAATTAGTATTACCGTGTAATAGTTACTTGATTGTTATAATTAAGCCGTTGTTATGAATTTTATAATTATTATAATGATAATAAAAATAAATATAATTTTAAAAAATAGAATAAATAGAAGTGAAAATGGGATGAGATTTTTTTTTTTAAAAAATGTTCTTTTAGCATTCTAATAAAAAAAACTTTCTGAATCCAACAATTAGATGAGAGGAACCTCGGGACACCAACCGCTGCTTTACGCCTTTACCCTTCCCATCGTACGTCATCTCTTGCATCATGACCGTCCACGTACTCACGAGTGACGCATCCGACTCGCTTGTCCTTCCATCTTTCGGACCCCAGACCCACAATTCCAATCCGCCTCTTCTCCCCGCCTCGAGTCCGTAACCGAAGGCACGCCTAAACGACGCACTCCAACAACATGGCAGCCTCCTTCCCCGGCTCCTCTCCCTCCCTTTGTTTCGTTTGATTCCGGCGGCTGTCGGTCTCCCGTGAGAGCGCATCGCGGTGAGTTTGATTTGCTTCTGTCTCTTGCATGTTTGCGAGCTCAAAATATGTTCTTGGACAGTTTTGCTGCCGATGCATGATGATGCTTCCGCAGTTACACTTTTTTTTGACAACATTTCATGCTACTTTTTCTTGTGATTTAGGTTTGATTCCAGTTATCTCTCTCTCTGGTGATTCGATAACTTGCATTTTTCTTGGCAAACTGGGATGAGTACTCTTTTATCATATGTTTTTCCTGAGTCTTG
>JBBMKF010476979.1:0-26794 GCA_037834155.1 Curcuma caesia | reverse complement strand
TCCAAAAGGTATAAATTATTTATGTTTGTTATCTATAATTATATTTGCATGCGTGTGTATCCTCATGTGAATTTTTTATGTAAATAGTAATAAATGATTGATTATGCTTCCGCTACATGTTTAGAGAAACATAAAACTTTAAAATGCTCATACCGAAACCCAATAGAAATGTAGGATCGGTAGGGCACGCTAGAGGGGGAGTGAATAGCGCGTCCTTCATTTTTCATTCATTCATTCTATCAGAGAAAATTTAGCAGCGGATATTATAAAATTATGCAGGGATACATGGATTTACTTGGTTCCTAACCCTCTAAGGTTAGTACATTCAAGGCCTATGTACGGGAGGCGCCCATCCACTAGCGATCTCCTTTCGGAACCTTGTTTGAAGGTGGATAAACCCGTCTTATAGTCCAAAGGAATAATCACGAAATACAAGGTAGGACAAGGAAAGAATAAACCAAAACTTCATGTAGTGGCCAATCCAAAAGTCTTGAGCATCACGCACTTCTCTTGGTATTTCTCCGGTTGCACGAGCCAAGCCCGTTCACGTTCAGCAACACCACTAGATGGAAAGGATGACGTATGGAAGTTATATCTCTGTTGTGCATGTTCAGCCTCCTTATATGTTAGTGTCAGCCCTTAATGCCAATCAAGTCAATTCGGATTGAATAAGACTCGAATTAGACTCGAGTTGGACTCGAGTTGGACACGAGTCAAGTATGATTGAGTTAGACTTGAGTTGGACTCAAGTCAATTCAGATAAGGTTTAAAGCCATTTCAGATAAGGTTTAAAGTCATTTCAGATAAGGTTTAAAGCCATCATAGAATACCAAAATCCATCATTAATGGGATTAATGATGGGATTAATTAGGCAATTCAGAGGGAATCATTAATGAGATTAATGAGGGGATTAATTAGCTCTTTTTCCCTTCTTTTTCGTGGGCTACCGAGAGGTTCTTGCGGTGATCATCTTCCCTTTCTCTTCTACCACCTTGGCCGAACCATTTTTGTGGCTAGCACGGTAATTGGTTCCTCTCCATCTCGGTGTTCGTGTGGATACCGTGGAGGCGCGAACACACTGATCGCGCTGAGATTCGCCAACCTTTGAAGGCAAGAGTTGCTGTCGGGATTGCGAAGGGCTCGCATCGAAGGTAACCTCGATTCCAGTAGATAGAATCCATAAAACGAGTATGGTTTTCGCATGGATCTTTGGAGGGATCCTTTTCCCTGCTGCGTTTATGCGGTTAAAATTTATTTTTAGGCGCATATAGATCCCTACAGGTGGATGTGGTGACAACATGGATGAGTGGTGATGCTCCCATATCATTTTTCATCGAGAAAGCTGGTGAGTACTTCTATGATTGAGCCTTTGACTTTTACACGTTTATAAAATGACAAAAGCAAATTAAGGTGATTGCGGGCTGAGAATGAACAAAAGTTCTTCCAACTTAGAACAGAAAGGATCTGAGCAGAAGCAATGTTTATTTCTAGCTTAAATAGACCTACTATAAGTATGAAAATTTGTTTGTGGATTGTGTGATCAGGTTTAATCACATTAGTAGTAGAAGGTGAGCCTCATGAAATTTTATATAGTAAAAGCTATCGTTGTACATATAAAATTAATTAAAAGATATAATTTATGCGATATATATATATCTAGACCCGACCTCGGGCTGGGTTTGAATCGGGTCCAAACTTGACTGAACCCATACCCAAGTCAACTGGTCGGTTCCGACTATTAGATGCAGTTTCGACTGTTAGATTTTTTTAATAAATTTATAATTAATTATTTATTTTTTAAATAATAATAATCTTAAACCTTATTGAACCATCACGAATCGTGAACCGAATCGTAAATCGGTGGTTTTGAATTGTGAATCGTAATCGTCTTGGAGAGATAAGGTTAAGAGTAGGCGTTCCAAAAACTGTCAAACCGTCGGTTCCGAACTGTAGTCGGGTCTATTATTCGGTGGACTAAAAACTATTGGATATTGGGGCCTAAATGGATCAATACGATTTTGTGAGAAAATCGGAATGTCATCAATTGATGAAAGTCGTAATTAACTTCAAAATCGAAATCTACATTTCGCGTAGATAGATTTAGACTATTAATTTGCTCAAAATCGATTAAGGGTGAATGAGAAATTAATTATTTAAAGTTGACCCGAATAACATTAATTATTCATTAATATTATATAAGGAAATGTCAAGAAGAATAGTCCCACATCGAAAATTTTTGATGTGTTTTTCTCCTTATTAATGATGTTGTGTTAATGGAGTTAACACAAAAAGACCAAGTGCTCTCTTCTCAGGGGCGAGCAGGTGCTCACACCTGTGAACCCGCCCCGCGTGTAATGGGCGCTTTGACATTGCAGCTTAAATTTATGCTCTATATGACATTGCAGTGCCTACGTGGCACTCGGGTGGCATGTCAAGCTCGTATCTGACGTGGCAATGCCTATGTGGCATTCACGTGGGCAAAAAGAGATGACTGGACTGTTGATTGGGCGAACGGATGACAACCGTTGATCAAAGAGGTGTGATCGATCGCTTGTGATGCGATCTGGAGTGTTGGATCGCGAAGAGTCACGATCTGACCGCTTGGGATGAGACTTGATCTGAAGCGTCAGATCGAATGGATCATTGGATCCAGATCCGACGGCTGATGACTAAAAGGGAGATCTGAGGGTCACATCCCTTCAGATCTGATGGATGAGATTAAGAGGGCTACATGAAGGGTTACAACACTCTAGATCGGACGACCCAGATTGATCCTGTCCAAAGGTCACATCCACTCACTCAAAGGGTATTTAACCTCTTCACTTGGTATAAATAGATCCCTCCAGATGTTGAAAATTTCATCGAATTCATCGATTCTATTCTCATCTTGTGCATTCATCTCTCATCTTATATATTCGGAGTCCAAAAAGCCTACGAGAAAGTTCGCTGGTCTCGGAATTTGAAGTGCTACTATTCCGAAACATTCGTCGTTTTATCTTGGGAACGAATTGTTGCTATCTGTAAGCACCGTAGCGGAGCAATATCGTTTACGGAGATAGTGTTGAACACTAGCCTCGACGATCCATATCAGTTTGCATCCTCCCCGAAAAGCTATTGGAAACAACATTTTCTTGTTCTATTATTAAGATTCTTTATTCGGTAGTGCATGTTATTTTGACTCACCGAGTACGTTTTTAGCTTCTATTTTCAACTTTAATGATGCTCCTATCATTTCCTTAAATATGTTTTACTTCTCATCTTTTAACTTCCTTCATGAGTTTAGGAGTCATGCACATTTTCTTTTTATTGATATTTTGTTTGAAGCGCATATCCAACACTACTAATGTATGTTAGGTAGTTAAATTTTCTTTAGGGATGACATTGCAAGCTTTCAAATCTTTCTATTCTTTTTTTGACCATAAGAAAGTTAATTTGCGATTTATTGTTTTTACTTTTGAGCGTAACCAAGTGTTTTATTTTTTTTGGAAAACATATTACCTATTATGAGTTTATATGCTATCCTAAAATCCAATATAACTTTTCTTTCTTTTCTTGTTTCAAAATCATAACCTCTGTGTACCCTATCATATTTCTTATTTCTTACTCTACAAATCTATTTAGATCTTCTATATGTCATTTCATTCGGTCGAATTTTTTATAGCACCTCATCTAGGGTTTCCCAAAACATATATTTGATGTCTTCATCTAATTTTACTTGAGGTGCCTATATGTTAATTATATTAATAGTTTCTTTCGCTACTACTTTTTTGAGAGTTATAATCCTATCTCCCTTCTTATCCTAACGACTCTTACTACTTTATCCTTTAATGAATTATTTATAATAATACTTATTTCATTTCTTATTTATTCCTTTCTGCATACTATAATTTAAAATTCGAATTCTCTACTATCTTTTCCTTCTCTCCTATCCATTTTGTCTCTTGTAAATATAAAATATTAATTATTCTTCTAGTCATCATATCTACTACCTCCATTGCTTTTCCAGTGAACATTCCTATGCTTTCCAAATTTGGGACAATCATTATTTTTATAATATTTGTTTATATTCAACTCATGGTGTGTGAACTTTTACATATTTAATACTACATTCAAGTTCTCATGGAGATATAGCAGTTCTTGTTGAGACATTATAGTTGGATCTTGCAACGTGTTTTATCGGAGAACAATTTAACATTAGCACAATAGTTTGATGGATCTGTTTATAAAACATTTGTCAGTGTTTGACACCGACTGACAACCTAATGCAACCCTTAATCCTACTATCAATAAAATCTAAATTTCTATGAGTTCAAATAAGTAAAGCATATGATCCTTATAAATATTAAAAAGTCATGTTTTAACATAATTACACTTGAATTGTAATAATCAACTTCATTACTCTTTTTGAATCAAGTTGTGATTCAACACGTAAATTTTGAGTTCAGCTTGGTTAGTTAGGATGACTCAAAGATTTGAACATTTTGCACTCAAGAAGGGAAAAATTTAGGTACGATTCTCTAGTAGTCCCTTCTACCTATATATATATATATATTATTCACGAAAGGAATATTATATTTAGGCTCTTGTGATGAATACTATTTACCAATAGGTCTCTAACACTCTCACTCAGGCTGATGCAAAAGACATTATAAAATCTAGATTGCTATATATATACTTGATGCTAGGATCTCTTGTGGACTTAGTTAGCAAGTCCACTAATTGATCATTAGAACTTAGAACTAACAAGTTGTAA
The DNA here is from genome assembly GCA_037834155.1 of Curcuma caesia. Classification (NCBI taxonomy): domain Eukaryota; kingdom Viridiplantae; phylum Streptophyta; class Magnoliopsida; order Zingiberales; family Zingiberaceae; genus Curcuma; species Curcuma caesia. The sequence goes on along the minus strand of JBBMKF010476979.1, from coordinate 22,041 downwards.
CTATTACTTGGAGCTTACCTTCTCCCTAATAAAGCGACAATATTCTCTCATTGAACATTAAGCTATGTGCATAGCAGCTTTAGGTTATTTCGATACAACTTTGAAACTTCTTTATGAGCATGTCTCAATTTGTTCAACGATTAAGTTCAAGTGTATCATAACACCATACTCTGCTACGATGCTCAACTCACTTCTTAATATAAAATTTATCCAAATGTTAACGTGTGGGTTCATATCAGCAAAATAGTTTCATGATTTTATTTTATTTTGCTATTGTGATAAAACTAGGGTTTTAGGGTTTTCGTTGACGACCCACACCATTTGATATTGGTGTTTTTTATCATTTCGATACGGGATCGACATTGAAACACATTGGCATGCCTGTGCCACCTATGTTGGAGGTGATCACCGATGATTGCTTGTGATTGCAATCGAATCATTGCGGGATGGTGATCGCCAATGGTGTTACAAGTGGCGTTGCAAGAGAGGAAATCAGATGCAAGATAGGTGAGGACCTGAAGTCGGTACTTGGTACTGGGAGAAAAAAAATAAAACCTAGGTGAGGAACTAAAGTCGGTACTCGGTACTAGGAGAAAAAAAAATAAAACCTAAATTATATATAAGATATAGTACTATAACTGTTTATTTTATTTATAACAGTTTGTATATATTAAACTGTTATTATATTTGTTATAACAGTTTATATATAATTTTTGTTACATATTTTATAATGATTTAATATAACTATTTTATATAATTTATGCACTGTCATATATATTATTAATTAGTTAATTAATTTTTTTATAATTAATAATTGACTAATTAAATAATTAACAAAACAAATTATTTTTTATTATATATATAATCACACAAATTCAGTAAGTATATTATTTAGTTTAGAAAATTAATTTTAAAATGTCAAGAATTTTTTTAAAATATTATATAATTTTAAAAATTACTAAATAATTTTTAAAACAATTTTTAAATTTTCTAATTTATGTTAAAAATTAATTGTAAATTTAAGATAAATTAAAATTTTTCAAAAATAATATAATTTTAAGTACTTCAAACAAAATTTAAAAATAAAAACTTTTAAATATGTTCAAAAAATAATTTAAAAACTTCAAAAAGTTTTAAAAAATGATAATCAATTTTTAAAATTATCTTTGAAATTTACAAATAATTTATAATTTTAGGTTTAGTTTTTAAATTGTTTTAGATAATGTTTAGAATTATTTAATTTTTATAATCAATTTTCCAAGAATTACCTTTATACCTTTTAAATAATTTTTAAAATTAATTTTATATTTTAATAATTAAAAAAAATATATTTTAATTAACATACATTTATGTTTAAAAAAATATTGAAAACTTATCAATACTATACAATATGATATTGTTACTGCCGTTTTGGTCCAAAACCGAAATTTCGGCCCAATCCGAAATTTTAAACCTTCGACAAAAGCACAAAAAATATGGAAGAATAATTCTATTATTCTTGAACACCAGATGCTAGTTTGAGAATATGATGGTGTTTAGAAATCAGTATCACTTAAGTTTGGGAGAACAAATATTTTTGAATTTATTCATATCAATGAGGATTTGTTTGCAATATGGGCTGAAAGCTTAGGATTTTGTAGATTCTTGACTTTCATCTTCATCAATGTTTTTTCTCTGTGCTTCTAGTGAGTTTATAGGATAATTACTTGCAGAATATGGTGATAATTCATAATAATAATAACTATTAGTTGTCAATGCCTCAGTAGAAGAGTGAATAAAATCTTTATCTACTGTTAAATAAGTTATTTATTATTTTTCCAATGATATATTGCGATACACTTTCATAAGGATCTAGAACAGATTCAATTGGTTCCCCCAACTATAGATGAGAAGGAGAATATGAAAGTTAACTTGTAATCAATGCTGGCTACTCATGCAATGAGATACTTCATCTTTCTGATGATATGGATGACATTTTGCAGCTTTGTTGGAAACCGTGGTTTGTGCGGGAAGCAAATTGCTGTTAACTGCAAGGATGAGGTTCCATCGTCCTCAGGAGATTCTCAACTTTTCTATCCAGGTAAGATCGCTTAGACAGACATAGCTATCTATGAATATCTTTTTGTGTTTAAATTGTTAGTAATTTGAAGTACATCTTGAGGTTATTATTAAAGACATTGATTCAATAATCTGACATTTGCATCTCGTTTTGAGCTAGGGTTTCAATACTTGGTCAGATCGAAACAATTGTACAATCTGACAAATGATGTTGATTGCTTCAATGAGGGGGATAAGAAGATGAGGAAGAAGTAGAGTAGGAGGAAATGTAACAGGAGGCATCACCAGTGCTGAAGAGCTTCGCACGAGTCAGTGACATGCCTCGGGTCTATGTGGATCGGAAGTCATGTATAGTGGTGCAGAGAGCTAGCGAATCACCTTTTGGTTCTTGTGGAAGATGTTTTAGGGTCTTGGGAGTTTGTGAATCCACCTTTCAGTACTTGTGGAAGATGCTCTATGGTCTTGGGAGTTGTGAATTACCTTTCATTTCTTGAGGAATATGCTTGTGGATTATCTCCCACGTCCATTCTGCTCATCCGCTTGTGTATAGGGTATGTTTAGGAGTTTTGAGGGTTGGCTTCTTTGCGTGTCAGGTGGTGGGCGAAATGAAAATTTTCACCCGTGCTTAGCTGACATGTAATGAAATTTGAAACCTTGGTTATTTGGATATTGCTCAACTTCAAGGAAAGTGAAAATTAGTTGCTCCATAATAGGTTGACTAGTGTGGTTGCTCTTCGATGCACCAGATATGTTATGAATCTTGAACATATTGCCAATACTTCAATACTTACTTTGGTTTATGGATATTACCATTTTGCATAATGTACTAAAAATATCTTGAGCAATTGTCTCAAATTTTCATAATGCATCCCATGCAGCAGTTGAACCAGCCTATCGGATGCATCAAATTTATTATGGAGCCCGGACTTATTGCAAATCTAGTTTACCAAGGGCAATCAAATCGTTTGTAAGCTCCAATGATTAACTAGCATATTTGCTAACCAAATCCTTAAATGGCCTCAAAATTGAGTATACCTATAATAAGTTGGGTTAGGGAGTGTTCTGAACTTGAAATTTATATGTAAAAAACATAATACTAGAGACCTACTTATAATTTTTACATTGATGATAATATACATAGGTAGCGGGCATTACCTAAGGTAATTGAAACTTAATCAATTTTCCTATTCTGTTATAAGGAAAGAATGAAGCAACGGTGGATATTCCTCTAAGAGACAAGAAGATTCAAAGAGGAGACTAAGCGAAATTCTTTGCAAGATAGAGGATAGTGGAAGAGAGATAATGACTAACATATCTTTTCAGGTTGCAACCTACACGTAGATTGATTGAATTGTTCCAAACAAAAGTAAGATTAAGATTTCAACATCTATACATAAACCAGGAGAAATTCTAAATAGAGATCGAGTTTAGAGAGATGTTAGTGGAGGCTTTCAAGTATGTCATCAACTTTGAGAGGAGAGATGTGAAATAGCGACAATTACTAATTTCATTTTTCTATCAAGTAAATAATGATGAGCTGTGATACAAAATCTAGTGGAGCATCAACTTAGTCAAACTGAAAAGATAAAAACTTGTGATGAGGAAAGTGAAAATGTGTTTCTTATGTCTTTCTTTCTACTTACTATTGTTAGATGCCTAAATAGCATGATGTAAATACTATAAAAGTCAGGAACCTATTCATAATACAATGAGAAAGGTGGAATGGGACCCTACAAATTTCTTTTCATGTAGCATGGTATTAGAGCAAGCTCCGTAATCTCCCTTCTATACGAGATTCATTCATTGGACCCTTCTTGTTGTTCCCTGTGTTCACTGGAGCCTTCAACAACATGCTTCTCTCCTGCCATGTGTGACTGCATCCGCGTTGTCTATTCTAATGCAGTTCGCTTGTCTTCTGGCTTGATTTTGCAAGAAAGCTTGCAGCACCTAGATTTTTGCACGACGTGATATCAATGCTGGACTCTCCTTGTGATTTTGTTGAAGTTCTCTCTCAGTTGAATTGTGCCACTTGGTACCTCCACCTCTACGTCTCTTGTGTTTATTGTTGTTACTTGTAATTGTCCGGGAGTCGAGTGCCACCACATGTAGTTGCTTCTCATGACCTAGCCACAAGCCACTAGCATTGAACCATCTACGATTGTGCGATTGCTCTTATGATTTGCCCTGGTTGCTGCCTGGTAGTTTCACCCAACCACTTTATCTACCTCATCTTTCTGCACTTCTATGCACAACCACATAAAAGGAAAGATTGAGTTTCACATGTCCCTCTAAGCACCTTCTTTCCTTGCTGCTCTTTCTTCGGTGGTCGTGAGATCAGTCCCCTTTTGATCTACTCACACATCTGAGAGTCCCTTTCAGCAGTGGAACCACACAATGGGTGATGGTTGTTACAGTAGCATTCCATATTTTCTTCTCAGATGTCAAGATTCTCAGCTTCCATTGTTAAAACTCCTATCAATGCCACTGCATCACTATTGGTTCATAGAGGTGCATCTACTGACCTCTTTTCTCTATGCCCACACCACCAGCCAGTCCAATCATCTCACCATAGCCCCAACTACCAACTAGTCCAATCATGTCACATAAGAGAGAAAGTGCAATCCATTGAGATCGCCTCTTTATTGATTAGATTCAATGATCAGTTAGCATATTGGCTCACCAAACCTTTGAGAGGCCTTAGGATTATTTGTAACAAGTTTGGTTTCCACTATGGTTTAAAATTTCGAGCCGTATTAGAGTTTGGGTTTATGATCGGAACAATATGATTTTGGTATTGTGTCATGCCAATACGGTTTCAGTAATTTTTTAAATATAAAATATATTAATTAAAAAATATTATTATAATATTTGATTATTATAACTACTAACTATTAGGTTAAACTAATATTTTAAAAATTAGGATTGAGTAAATCTCAATTTAGGATTAACTAATGTCTAAACATAATGATTAAGATCAGTAGGTTTAAATTAAATAGAATTTAGTTTATTTTAATTGGTTTAAGGTGGAAAATTTTTTCCATGTTTTTAAGGAAGAAAAGTATAAGAAAGAATTTTTTTCATGTGTTTAAGGATAAAAGGAATAAAAAAGAAATTAAAATATGGGGAGGAATGAGAAAAATTAAGAGGGGAAAAATAAGCATTAAAAAAAAGAAATTAGCAGTTAAAAGTGAAGAAAATTTTTAAAATTGGAAAAAAAAACTCAACGGCCTCGCACAACTGTCGTGGTCTTGTGTGAGGCCTTGCGCGAGATGTTCGCGAGGCCTCGCAAGGTTGCATCGGTGCCGTGTCAGTTGGGGGAGGGGGCGGAATGATAAATTTTGCTCGTGCCATTCGGTACGACATGAGATTTTAAACCATGGTTTCCACGTTATATTTGAACCAATTTGAGGGGGAGCATTAGGTGTATAAATAGTAGAATGCAATATTATAATGGCTAGGAACCTATTTGCAATATTGTTTTGTGAATGATACAAGAAGAAAGGGGAACACAAACCCTAAGGATTTCTTTTCATGTAACAACTACCATCACCTTATTTCTTTTGGATATGTGATAATATTATTTTTTGTTATGGTTGGAAACATCAAATCAATAAAACTTCATCTAGTGATAAAAACAGCAGACAAACAGAAAACGACCAGTCATGCTGCATCAAATAGCTTGCATTGCTTTACCATTGCAAAAGAGCAGAATGAGAAATTCTCAAAATTTCTTCTATGGTTGTTCAACTTCGTTAAAAATTAAATGAAAATGAGTGATCCATATGAAAGATGAAATAGAATGAAATTATACATTTTTTTGCTGATTACATCAATCATCTATTTCCTCTCTACTTCCCTCCTCTTTCCTGTATTTGTCATTCACCTCAGACTTTGATCTATCAGATTCATCATCTGCAACATCATGGCTTCCTTGGTACTGTCTCTTTCTTTAAGTAGATAGACCTTGTTCTGCTCCACTTTGAATTTAGCTCTTTTTCCTTATACGTACATGGCTTTTGATAGGATTTCCACTTGTTCCTATCACCGATTTATTACTAGAGTTCTTTTAATTAGCAAGTTCCTAAAGTCTTCCATGAAAATGAAGAAGGTGCTGGGAGCCTATTGGGCATGTAGGGATCTTGCAGCCTTGGACTCGTTCAACTTCTTACTCACCCATGCTCGTCCTTCCTTAACTAAAACTCTGTTTTGATCCTTTTGGCATTGTCTGCCTTCACCTTACCTGTTTCCATGGAGATATCTCAAGATTCAAGATATCAGGAGAGTCTCAAGAATTAAGAGATAGGGGTGTGCTTGTAAGAGTCGAGAACAAAGAGGCAACCATTGCATAATATCCCTGGTAACAGCCATATAACTATTAGCTCTTCCAGAGATATTAGTTGTCACCAAAACCGACATTTGGACTCTATGTTTCATGTTCATACATGAAAGTATCTCTATATTGTTGGATTTTTTTTTAGAAAAGTCTGAAATACAAACATCACAAAATATCTCTTAATCCACTAATTTTGAGAATTAACTTGTTAAAAATACTTGAAGATTTGTATGGGTTCAAAATTGAAACTTGTACAATAGTATCTTTTCTGTGATTGCTTATGCAAATATGTTCATGCTTGGAAATATCTTGATTTCAGGAATTACTACCATAAGGATTCTTAAACACAAAATTTGTTGAGAACTAGCTGAGTCTTACAATCTTAATAAATAATGAACAACGAAAGAAAAGGAACAGAAGACACATTCCATTATGCTAGATAATAAAACATCATGTGCACTGCCTTAATTGCTCTTCACTCTGAATTTTTTTAGATTTTTTTCTTTTTTGTTGGCCAATTATTTCTCTACACTTTAAAAGTTGGAGGTCCATTATACATGTGAATCGAGCTATTGTGCTCATGGATATGAAGCATTGCCTAAGAAGATAAGATCAGATGCAGTATAATGGGTTTCACAACTTGAGAATATTCTCTTTGAACTTTTTGCTAAAATCATTTCTTTAGGACTCGATTACAATCACCTTACTAGATAGTATTATATTACCTTCACTATAAATTTCAATTCGTTATCCGAATTTTAGGCAAGTACAAAGAATTAATATGGTAGACATGAGAATGCTAAGATGGATGTGTAGGGTCATTAGAAAGTTAAGTTAAAAAATGCTATTATCCAGGAGCAATTAGGCGTGGCTCCTGTAGATGTAACATGCGAGAACCAAAATGGGCGACTGCAATGCTCATGCCAAGAGTTGAGACGCATAGTACTGTTGAGATGACAAACAGCTTGGAACACTGTTGGAACATATTCTGGGAACCCTGCTAGGTAAGCTTCTCCTCCTACTCCTGTGCTGACTAAGATCAACTTGTGTTAACCCATGGTTTGAAGATCAACACCTCAATGGGATTGTTCTGTTAAGCCGGTGATATCCGACACTCGAATGATATTTAAGACATTGGAAAGATATGATAGATCAGCTGATAGATTTCATAATTACATATGTTGAACAATTAGAGTTTGATGGTATAAGAGATAGGAGACTAAAGAAAACACTAACTAGTTAGTGTAATAAAAAGTTGTTTAATTGATGTAAATAGTCCAACATTACCTTGAATAAAAATTCAATTGAGGTATAAAATTCATGTAGAACCTTACTATTTGTAACTAACACAGTTTGGTTATTGAGGATTTCAATTCATCTACCTCTTACATCTCTACTTTACAATAGTTCTTTAATTTAGAAATCAGGGATCTATGAGCATGTTCAACTGGAATCCTGTACAATCTTTAAAACCCATTTGAAAGCTAAGATAAACTTCTCTGTATAGCCTGCAATAGATTTTTAAGCTGCACCATATAAATAAAATTCTATTTATATTTTGTCCATTCATTACCCAATGTAAAGAAAATGTTCGCAAGGTGTTCTTCTTTTGTAAATTCATTTTTGCACAATTTTGTTTTACCTATTAATGTGCATGGTCTTGGACCATGTCATGCTATTATAAACGTATAGCACTCTGTCTTCTCTTAGTTGGTTCGTGTAATATCTTCCAGGATTAGTTAAGCTACAGATTATTTGAACCACAGTGTTTTTTATCAACATTTTTCCTTTTTGTATTTGTTGTTCATTGCTACATTTTGGTAGATAATTATCCTGTGCAGGTGACCTAAAGCGCCCTACGAAGAATTCAACTAAACTCCTCACAAGTGCTGTAGCAACAGTAGGAGCTTTATTATTAGTGGCATTAATGTGTTTCTGGGGATGCTTCCTTTACAAGAAATTTGGCAAAGGTGACATTAGTGGTCCGGCAATGGATATAAGTGGAGGTATCAATATCTATTAAGTTGTTTCAATTAATGTTTTGACATTTACATATTGTGCATACTGGTGATAACTATAGGGTGCCTCTTTCTTGCTGGCTCAATCCTTCATTTCAGGTGCATCAATAGTAATGTTTCATGGGGACTTGCCCTATTCATCGAAAGATATACTTCGAAAACTAGAAATCTTAAATGAGGAAAACATTATTGGTTCTGGGGGCTTCGGAACTGTTTACAAGCTTGCAATGGATGATGGAAACATTTTTGCTTTAAAACGAATAATAAAGACAAATGAAGTGCTGGATCGGTTTTTCGATAGAGAACTCGAAATCTTAGGGAGCATTAAGCATCGTTATCTAGTCAATCTTCGAGGATATTGCAATTCTCCTTCATCAAAGTTGTTGATTTATGATTTCTTACCTGGGGGAAGCTTGGATGAAATCTTACATGGTAAGTTCTGCCTCATACTGGCATTCTGAATCATTTGTCATCTATGAAAACAGTTTGAGATTTGCTTATTAAGATTAGAATTTTGGTATCAGTACCATATGGATAATTTTAGTATTACAATCTACTTCACTAATAATATTTAACCTTTGATATCTTTGCATCTTCTATGTCATTGGACACAAAATAAATTATGTGCCTGAGTTGATTCTACTATGTTTACTCACTGTCCTTTAAGCAAGCAATACACCTAGGTAGAGATACCTGATCTTCAGGACCATTTCTTGCTGTGCTTAATTAATGGTGTATTCTTTGTTTATTGTTAACGTGCAAAATTTGTACATGCCTGGCTGCTCATTGTTGATTCTTTGTTATACTTCGTTTTCAGTTGAATTACTTGATACATCTGCAGAACTTGGGAAAAGGGAAATTATTGTACTGCAATGCTTGTGAAAACAGAAAAAGATAAATCATATGTATACATAGGTCTCATGACAACACACCCGAAACATAAAATAGTAATGTGGAACTAAACCTTGTACACCAATAACCCTTTTACCTAATAATCTTAGCACTTCCCTCAAGTTGGAGTATAATACACTATCTATCTAGTTTGTTTTATGAACTAGAAATGTAACTAAGACATCACCCAAATTAAACAAAAACATAATATTTGAACGCAATTGAAACAAAGTTTAAGGAGTTCATGAAGCTCATAACTAGCAATCCCTTCGATCCCAAGTTAATGAAGTGATAGGAAAATAATGCTTTTGTGTGGTCGGGTCCAACCACGTTGTTTTGATATGTTAGTAATATTGTTTAAGTTTTGTGTGTTTCTTATATATGCATAAATATGCTGGAACTTGGTTTAATGCACATGTAGCTCATGGAGCTTGTTGACTTATGAGATTGAGTTAGGTTTTGCTTAATGGATTGATGATTTGGAATAAGTGATGGAGCTTTAGAGGAGCTTGAAAGATTCTGCATGATGCATTAAGCAGTTGTTGCAAGTGTGGAGATGTGTGCCCAATAGCTTGATGGCCCGAAACGAGTGATGGAGCTTTGGAGATCAAAGGGCATGAAGCATTGGTGGACTTGTAAGCATGCAGTTGAAATAGAGTGATCTCAGCCTGCTTGGTTCATTTGGTGGCTCGGTGGCCTAGAATGAGGTGGACTCGATGGCATGAAGCATTGATCTAATGGCATGGAGTAAGCTTGGTGAACTTGGTGTAGTTGATGGCTTGGCTGCCTAATCAAGGGAGGTTGAAGACCTGGAGGCATGAGAGCTGTGAGTTATTATGAGAGTGAATGTAAGCTTGGTTTTTTCTTTTGTGCAGCATCGTATTGCAATGATGTGTAATTGCTACATAGGGATAAGCTACCTAGGAGTTTGGTTGTGAAACCTTCAATCGGAAGATTTGTATGTCCCAAGTTGTACTATATCGACTAGCTCAGTCCCAACCTTTGCATATTCTTATAATGGTTGTAAGCTACGTAAAGGTGACAACACCTGGAGTCCACTTGGTTGGGATGCCGACTAAAGTATGTCAATTGACTATATAGTCCATTGAATACAAGTGCTAAGTGAAAAAATGTTTTTATTTGAGCAACAATTGACTGAATGTGATTCCAATTGATCGGAAGCTAGATCAGTCGATTAGCTGATAGATTGATTGAAGAGTTGTTGGCTTCCAACAATTTTTTTTGTCAGTCCAGTTGACTGGAGGGTTTGTTTAGACTATTTGAGGCAACCAAAATGGAGCTATGGAGCCTCTATTATAAAAGCTTTTGGAGAGCTTTTGGGCAGTTAACACTTATTGAACAACATCTAATTCTCCTATGCTCAAGTGTTCAAAAGACTCTAGAGATTACATATGGTGATTGATTCAACTAAGATCTCAATAATCTCCTTCCCCCTTATGTTAGTGTTTTATTATCTTTTGAGTGGCGGGGTGTGTAGATGCATTCCCCGTTGCCTCTTGTAAAGGGATAGTTGTAATGGATTTGCGGGGTGATGCAATGGATGCCTTATGGGCTGTCGAGTATGGGCCGTATTTTTTAACCACGTAAACTAACTCGTGTTAGTGTTGTCTTTCCATTGCATACACATACTTGACACAACTAAACATATACGAGCATGCATGCTACTAATTGTTGTTATTTGTCTTTATTGTATGCGAGAATTTTTTATTGAGGGCACTATTTCTTCACCCCTCCTCCTCTAGATCTAGAAATTGATGGTATGTAGATGATGATCCCTTGTACATCAGACCAGATAGCATAGCAAAAAGATGATAAAGAGAGGAATGATGAAGAGAAGGAACTAATCTCTCGGTTAATATAACACACAATGGACTACAAGAAAAGGAAAAGACTTGAGGGTTCTAGAGAAAAGATGGATAGCATAGCTCAATCCTTTAATGGATGTAGCAAAATGAGAACAAATATTTTCTTTGTTCTGGTCTTCACTATGGCGTTGGTAATGAACAGAAAGATATGCATGAATTGCTGGTTGCCTTCCTAAGAAGAAGCAGAAGCACAATTGCTAAGGAAGAAACATTTCTAGGAACAATGCTAAAATAGCAAAGAGAACAAAGCAGACCTGGATTAGAAAAACATGATAGATTCAGATAAAAGAAAGAAGCAACAGGTTGTTTCTAAAAAAACATGGTTGAAAAGGTGGTAAAAGAGAAGGATCAGAGATATAGCAGATCAAAGTGAAGAAGGGAGAACACAAACTTGTCGTATGGATTTAAGTGGACGTGTTGGCCAGATCTACAGTATCTCAAAGTTTGTATTCAACAAGATAGAGGACTGGAGATGCACTAAGCGTGAAGAAGAAAACTGGGTAGAAGCCAAAGTTAGGGAACTGAAAGAGACCACAGCAGCGGTAGGCGGTGGCAAAAATCTGATGCATTACAGACAACCATCTGATGAAGAGGAGATCAGAGGAAATGACATAGAGCGTGTAAATCATGTGAGTGCAGTGACAGTGCTCCACATGCTTTCTGCAGATGAGAGATGGGAGGAGAAGGATTGAAAGTTGAGGGGGAGGTTAACTGGCTGGCTGCGCCAGCGCCAATCTCCCTAAGGGAAATAATCTTTTGGAATTGAAGTCAGATGGGTTCGCTGTCAAATTGCTATGTTGTATAATTATAGCTGGGTTCAAATTTAGAGAGAAGAATGGATTCTCGTGTTAGGTAGATAGTTTGATAGAATGTCTCATAGGGCATGCAAAAGTTATGAAAGTGTTGAACTGCATAGCATACTTCATCATGTTGCTGTCTACAGAATTCTCATCATATTTAAGTTACTAGCAATATTACTGCTGACAGAATTTAATACCAGAAAGGGTTCGTCATATGCCCAAACCCCAAACTATCAATGTTCATGGGATGGGCTCTTATTGACTTCTACCAATTAGGTCTACAAAAGTTTAGGGTCATTACTGGCTATGTTATTCAGACTTGGAACATTGTCTGACAATATTGATGTGGAACTAAATGTCCCACACATCTGTTTACAAAAACTTTTACACATGATCAATAGTTATACTAAATGTCTGCTTGAAATGTTGGTGAATCAGTGATGGTAAGGATGCTTATATATTAAATTGCTTCTTCAAGTTGTACTCTGAATCCAAGACTTTTTAGTTCTCTCAATAGGCTTATACTGTATGGAGATCTTGATGGATCCTTTGATGTTTCTGCTGGATTTTAAATTTTTAGTTGTTTGTTTATTATATTAATATTAAGACAAATTGCACAATGAAGTGTTCTTAATCTTCTTTATATGATTTGGACTTGAGGTTAAATTATTGTAACTTGAGCAGAAAGAGCAGAACAATTGGACTGGGATGCACGCCTCAACATCATCATGGGGGCTGCAAAAGGTCTTGCATACTTGCATCATGATTGTTCGCCTCGAATAATACATCGTGACATCAAGTCAAGCAACATATTACTCGATGGGAATCTGGAAGCTCGTGTTTCTGACTTTGGGCTTGCAAAACTCCTAGCAGATGAAGAATCACATATAACCACTATAGTTGCGGGAACCTTTGGTTATCTTGCTCCAGGTACAATACTTATTACATCATCAACAAATGTGATTTCATGTTGAAGATAGATATTTGATCATCTCATCAACTGATCTGCCTAGAGAGAAATTTTCTTCTGTTAGATAATTGCTCAATGGATTCTGGTAAAATCCCCAAAATCTGAACCTGAACTGAAATATTTGCTTGATTAGTCTGAACTACAAAGGTTATAAGAATCTTATCAAGGACATTCACTTGTTGACACGTAGCAAATCAGACTGCCACACTATATTCTCCGATCAAACAACCATTAGTGTAGATATAATTTGGTGAGTTGGCTGACTAACTAGATGACATGTGGCCTGTTTGTGATGCCAGGCGAACTTTTACATGTAAAAATTCAAACATAAATTTTAACTCGTGTGGCAATTATCCTATGGTCATTCTATCATGAGTATAAATTTAATTTGATAAGTTGGAATACTGATCAGACAGTGCATTTGTGTCCTTTGGTGACCATGGGTGCCACTTCCCTCCCTTGTATGTTTCATGAAACAAAAACACAATTCTGTAACTCTACTTTCCATTAGCCACAAAAAAGAAACAAAATCAGTATTCTTAAACCCTACTCTCCATTCCAAGCAAGTTACTTTTAAAATTTGTGTCGCATCTGCAAATGAGTAGTGAGATGACACCCATGCCATCAGTTAGACAACAAACCATTGAGTTAATGTGTCAACTATCAAAATAACTCCACCAATGGTTTCTTGATACATAAAATACAATAGTTACTTATTTTAAAGTCTAACTTAATTGGTTAGAAGAAAAGCTTCATGATGAAATTGTACAATTACAACAACCTAGTTTTTATCCCACTATGTGGGGTTGGATATATAGATCATTTTACGCTATTGGACTCAATTTTCTATTATATTATCATCTATATTTAAATAAAATTTATATTATTTTATCGTTGCTAAGTTTTCTTTAATCTCCCTCAATTAATGTATGTATTTCTCACAGTCTTACATTGTCTAATTAGGGTATTATTGGTTAAGTATATGTTCATACTATCTTCAATACGTTTTTCAGAGTTTTCCCTCAATAAGTACAACACTGACTCTTTCTCTAATATTCTCATTTTTTATTCTGTCTATCCTTGTATATCCGCACATCTACCTTAACATTCTCATCTCTATGACTCTTATCTTATGCTTGTATTATGCTCACTTTATAGCCCAATATTCAGTTCCATATAACATAATAGGTCTAGCCGCCATTTTGTACAACTTTCTTTTAAGTTTTAGAGGTACCTTACAATTACAAAGAATATCCGACACCCTCTTCTATTTCAACCATCCTTGTATCTTATGTAAAACATTTTTATCAACTCCTTTATCCTTTTGTGAAAATGATCCTAGATATTTAAAAGTTTTAATTATAGGTAATTCGTCATCTCCTTTGTTAACAATTGTCTTATTATGTCTACTATTACTAAACTTAAATTGCATATATTCTGTCTTACTCTACTAAATCTAAAATCTAAGATTCGAGCTTAGCATTTACTCCTTCATGAGTCTCATCAACCAAAACAATGTCATTTGCAAACATGTACCATGATAACTTATCTTGAATGAGTTTAGAGACTTCATCCATGACTAGTATAAAAAGATATAGACTTAGAGTTGATCTTTGATATAACTATATTTTTATAAGAAATACTTTGGTTAATTTTCTTGGAGTCTCTATTTTTGTCATTACATCATCATACATATTCTTAATTGTCTCAATATATGGTGTGTTAATACTTTTTTCTTAGAATTCTCTATATAATTTTCCTTGGGATGTCATAAACTTCTAGGTCAATGAATATCATGTGCGAGTTTTGCTTCTTTTCTCAATATTTTTCAATTAGTTGTCTAAGAAAATGTATAAAAGCATCAACCTTCTAGGCATAAATTCAAATTGATTTTTAGTCACCTTGGGCTTCTTAATTTTTTTTATTTTTTCTAAAATTTCATAGTATGCTCATTAGCTTAATGTCCTTTATAATTCGCATAATTTTGTGTCTTCCGTTTTATACAGGGGACTAAAGTACTTAACCTCTTAATCTCTATTGATTAGATTTTTTTATTTTTAATATCAAGCTGAATAACTTCATAAGTC
This sequence comes from Curcuma caesia, assembly GCA_037834155.1. Classification (NCBI taxonomy): domain Eukaryota; kingdom Viridiplantae; phylum Streptophyta; class Magnoliopsida; order Zingiberales; family Zingiberaceae; genus Curcuma; species Curcuma caesia. The sequence continues at coordinate 6,998 of JBBMKF010476979.1, read as the reverse complement.
GTTCAATAACCTACTTCTTTAGGTACTTCCATATCTCTATTGGAATATCATCCGGTGCAACTGATTTTTCATTTCATCCCATTTAATGTCTATTCTACTTCTGAAATTTGAATTCAAGTTCAAAAACTAAGTTGATCACCTAACCTTTCATTAAAAATTTAATAAAAATACCTCTTTCATCGTTTATTTATTTTCTTATCCTTCACTAGTACCCTATTGGATTCATTTTTAATGCATCTTATATGGGTAAGCCCTTTATTTTTCTCTCTCTTAATTTAGCTATTATATAGACATCCATTTCTCTTTCTTTTATACCAAGGTATCGATACAAATGGTCGAAAGTTTTATTCTTGACTTCACTCATGGCTTTATTGGTCTCTTTCTTAACTATTGTATACTTTTTTAAAGGTTTCTTCGTTCTTACAAATGTCTAGTAAATTATAGGTTATAAGCTATCCTTTTTCCTTTAATTTCTGTTGTACTTGCTCATTCTACCACTAAGATTTTTTATTTGGTGTGTTGGTCCTCTTAACTCATCAAGCATGCACTTGGCTTTTGTTTTTAAATTTGACATCATCTTATTTCATGTTCTATTTGAATCGTTATATATATATATATTTTTAATACTTGTGCTCTTATCCTCTCCTTACAAATTATTTCTTTTCTATTTTTTAATTTTCACCACTTGATTCTAGGAGGTATGTATTTTTTTCTTTTATTGATATTATGCTTGAGGCTCGTATCTAATACCACTAATCTATGTTGTGTGGTTAAGTTTTTTCTAGAAATGACCTTATAATCCTTATAAAATTTTTTATCCCTCATCCCTATTCTTGAAAACAAGAGAATCAATTTGTGATTTATTGTTCCTATTTTGAAAAGTAATTAGGTGTTCTTTTCTTTTCTTAAAAAACATATTTGTTATTGTAAGTTTATATGTTATTGCAAAATCTAATATAATTTTTCCTTCTTAATTTCTTATTCTAAAACCATAACCTTCTATTTCCTCCTGAAGAAGAAGCGTCGCTGGTGAAGAGCTGTTGGACAGCTTGTATTTATTTGTGGACTACGGTCAAAAATCATTTCTAGCCACCACAAGTTGATGTCGAAAGCTAGGGGTTTGCTACCAGCGTTTTGCTATCGGGATTTACTGTTGCTGGAAGCTTGTGAAGCTCTCGGAGGTTGTTCCATCTTCGCCGGAAAGGGTTCCAGCTGTTTGCCCTATACTGGAGGTCAAAGGTTGACCATTAGAATCTATGTCAGGAATATGACTACCGGCGATAATCTGAAAGTCCCGGAAAACTTATCGCGACAAGTGTTATTGCGATATTAGGGTATTCTCTCTATCAACCATTGTCGGTTAGTATTGAAGATGGTTACGCGGCTCATGGCTTTGAGAAGTCGTCCAGACGAGCGCTTGGTGTGGATCACTGGTAGAGGCGGAGCTTTAATAGAGTCGCTCGATTGATGTCAATCATATTCCACGGCATCCGTCAAGTATACATTATTCTGTAAAATTTTAATTTTTAGTTTTGTCTTGTATTATTGTATCATGCATGCATGTGTTGAGTGATGCAATAATTAGATGTAATTATTAATTTTTCTTTCGTTACATACATTTGTGAAACGTGTAAACACGCGCAACGCACCAAACTAAACCTAACAGTGGTATCAGAGACTGATAGTGCAAGGTATATGCTTAAAATTATTTTATGTGTCATAATTAGTCATAAATATAATTTGGAAAATAGTATGAATTAGTTGAGAATTTCTAATTATCGAAATTCCTTAATTAGTTAGGAGATTTCGAATTAGGAAAATTATTTCCTAATTAATTAGATTTTATTAATTAAATTTTTTTCCTTAAATAAAATATGTGATTGGATTTAAAAATTATTTCCTAATATAATTAAAGGATTGTGATTTATTAAATCAGATGCTTAATTATATTTTATTATCAAATAGATTTATGACAACTATGACAAGATGTAGTCATGATTAGTTGCATTATGTATGTTATGCCGTGTCATTTATCATGATTAGTTGCTTTAATTATGTCATACCATTTAATGTTATGTCTTATAGATAATTTGATTATTTATGTGTTCCGGCCAAAAACCGACGACAATCAATCCACCGGTCAAGAAGATGTCACCTCAACCTGTGCGGGCCCTAGTAGGAGGGGGACCTGCGAGATCACCACGAACGAACGAACGGATTAGCTAGTGTCGGGGGGTCCCGGCAGGCCACTCCGACGATCAAGTCAGTCTTCCGATGAAGATCGAAGAAGAGAAAGTAGCAATAGTAGTAGTAGTGAGAATGCAATTATGATATTTCTTAGCACTAGAGAATTAGTGTAAGAAGACTTTCTTGAACTCCTCGAAGGAGCGAATAGAGGCGGGTGGCAGGTGGTTGAACCAACACTGCGCTGATCCGGAGAGGGTATTGAGAAAAACGAAGCATTTAACTCCATCGGGGTACTGATGGAGTAAGGATGCCTTTGCGATCTTCGCGCCGCTCTCCTCCAGCATGGGATCCTTGCGAATCTGCTTCTGTAGAGACCCCACATCGGTTAGTGGAATCCATTGGGAGCAAGACCTCCACTGGGGAAGGCCTTTGAGCCCCAAAGGGGGCGTTAGCAGCGGGTGCAGGAAGAGGCGGCGGCTGAGTGCGTCCCGACATCGCACCCAACAGATCTTGGATGACAAACCGGAGATCTTCACGTGACATCGTGAGAGGAACCCCGGGGTTGGGAGCCACAAGGTTCAGTTCCTCCTCAGGCTCGCGGTTGTCGGTGGTGCATCTTGTGGTGACCATCGTGATGTTCAGCTCAGTATTCCCACAGACGGCGCCAATTTGTTCCGGCCAAAAACCGACGACAGTCAACCCATCGATCAAGAAGATGCCACCTCAACCTGTGCGGGCCCTAGTAGGAGGGGGACCTGCGAGATCACCACGAATGAACAGATTAGCTGGTGTCTGGGGGTCCCGACAGGCCACTCCGACAGTCAAGTCAGTCTTCCGATGAAGATCGTTGTTGATACCGGCAATTCGGTCAACGTCCTATACAAGGACGCTTTCGACCGGATGCAAATAGACAGGGATCAGTTGCAGCCCATGGCGACTTCCCTATTCGGCTTCTCAGGACATGAAGTCCGACCCCTTGGACAGATCCAGCTTCCCCTGTCCCTGGGGGAGGAACCCTTAAGAAGAACCCGCAACATCCTCTTCACGGTGGTGGACGCTTTGTTCGCCTACAACGTTATCCTGGGTAGGCCAGCCCTCAATTCTTTCAAGGCGGTCGTATTCACCTTCCACCAGAAGATCAAATTCCCTGTCCAGGGCCAAGTCGGCTCTGTAAGTGTGGATCAAGGCAGGGGCCAAGAGTTGCTACATCGACATGGTCCAAACTGACCTCCGGGCAACGAAGAGGAAGCCGGCCGCCGAAGTATAGGCGTTGCAAGAAGCGGATCCTGCTCGAGCACTCCTGGATAAGGTCAGTATCTAGATTGTCCCTGATCATCCTGACAGGGTCACCCAAATAGCTGCCGACCTACCCGACGAGCTAAGGGAGAAGCTCGTCGACTGCCTTACCCGGAACAGCGACATCTTTGCCTGGTCCACCACGGAGATCACGGGAGTATCTCCAGACGTCATGGAGCACCAGCTCAACACCCTTCCTAACGCGAGGCCGGTCAGACAGAAGAGGCGACATTTCTCTCCCGAGCAAGACAAAATCATCTGGGAGAAGATCAATAAACTTTGACAAGCTGGCCAGATCAGGAAAGTACAGTTCCCCACCTGGTTAGCCAATGTAATCCTCGTGCCTAAACCTGGGGGCAAATGGCGCGTTTGCGTCGACTCCAGGACCTCAACAAGGCATGTCCTAAGGAGTGTTATCCTTTGCCCCGGATCGATCAGTTGGTGGACTCAACTTCCGGGTATGAGCTCGTATGTATGATGGACGCCTATCAAGGCTACCATCAGATTCCTCTGGCCTGGGAGGATCAGGAGAAGGTTAGTTTTGTCACTTCTGATGGTACCTTCTGCTACACCGTCATGCCCTTTGGGCTGAAGAATGCAGGAGCTACCTATCAGCTGCTCATGGACCGAGTCTTCAAGCAGCAGCTTGGCTGCAACGTGGAGGTCTACGTCGATGATATCCTGATCAAATCAGAGAAGGCTGCTCGGCTTACAGACGACATCGACGAAACCTTCAACACCCTGCAATAATACGGCCTCAAGCTCAACCCTAATAAGTGCCTCTTCGGCGTCAAGGGTGGATGTTTCCTGGGTTATATCATCACCGAACGAGGAATCGAGGCTAACCCGGAGAAGGTTCAGGCATTGAAGAACATGGCCTCCCCAAAAAATACTAAGGAGGTGCAACGGTTGGTGGGGAGGATCACGGTGCTGTCTCGGTTCATCTCTCACTCAGCAGCAAGAAGCCTGCCCTTCTTTAAGATCTTGCGACGAGCTACCCGATTATCCTGGGATGAGAAGTGCGAGCAGACCTTCATGGAACTAAAGCAGTACCTTGCAGAGTTACCTGTGTTAGCTAAGCATGCGACACACGAACCTCTGTGGGTATATTTGTCTACCTCGGAGGAAGCCTTAGGGTCTGTTCTGGTCAAGCAGGAAGACCAAGTCCAGCGTCCTGTATACTTCGCCAGTCATATATTAAAAGATGCTGAACTTCGTTACTCCTCGCTAGAAAAGCTGGCCCTGGCCCTCACCTTAATGGCCCGCAAACTGCGGCCTTACTTCTTGTCTCATCCGATCACGGTGCTCACCAATAGTAATCTTGGTCGAGTCCTCCTGAATCCAGATTCTTCAGGGCACCTGGTTAAATGGACAACTGAGTTAAGTAAGTATGACATTCAGTACCAGCCTAGAACCGCCATCAAAGCGCAAGCCCTGGCCGACTTCTTGACAGAAGTGACCGGACGGGATACTACGGGGGTGTGGAAAATCTTTGTTGAATGGTCGTCCACCAAAGGCGGTAGTGGAGTGGGAGTCCTGTTGTGCTCCCCCCATGGTGACATACTCCAATTGGCTGTCAAACTCCATTTCAGGGCTACAAACAATGAGGCTGAATACGAAGCTGTATTGGCCGGGTTGCGAGCAGCCAAACACTTGGGCGCTCAACGAGTCATCATTCACTCCGATTCCCAGCTAGTGGACCAGCAAACAAAGGGCACCTTTGAGATCCGCAACGATCGCTTAAAACGTTATGCAGAAGCCGTGGAGAAGTTGAAGTCCGAGTTCCAAGAAGTTGCATTACAAAAGATCCCTCGAATGGATAACCAGCGAGCTGATGATTTGGCTAAACTGGCGAGTTCCTTATCTACCTGGGAGCTGGAGGAACCTACCATCCAAGAACTATTGATCGTGCAAGTGGATCAGGTGGCCCGGCCTGATGAATCGGAGGATTGGAGAACGCCAATCCTCGCCTTCCTGAAGACAGGGGCTTTACCTGAAGATCCAGAACAAGCAAGGACGATCAGAAGAAGAGTCACCCGGTTTGTCCTCATTGGGGATACACTATATAAAAGAGCATTTTCTCGACCCCTGTTGAAGTGCCTAGGACCGGATGAAGCTGATTACGTCCTAAGGGAGATACACCAGGGATGTTGCGGCAATCATACTGGGGGGCGAACCCTTGTTCGTAAGACGTTGCTTGCAGATACTTTTGGCCAACTATGCAAAGTGACGTGGCTTAGCTCGTCCGTAACTACCTCAGCTGCCAGAAACACCAAACATTGTCTCATCAGCCAATAGAGCCTTTAAAGACTTCTACCGTCTCCTGCCCCTTTGATCAGTGGGGGATGAATATCATGGGGTCTTTCCCTGTCGGTCCCGGCCAGAAGAAGTTCTTATTGGTGGCGGTCGATTATTTCTCTAAATGGGTGGAGGCGGAGTCGCTGGCTAGCATTACGAAGAAGAATGTCTTGAAGTTTTTATGGCAAAATATTGTATGTCGTTTTGACATACCTCGCAAGCTAGTCTCTGATAATGGGAGGCAGTTTCAAGGCCGAAAATTGTAGGAATGATGCAAGGGTCTGGGTATTCAACAGGCCTTCACCTCAGATATTATCCTCAGAGCAACGGGCAGACGGAGGTGGTAAATCGAGAGCTGGTCAGAGGATTGAAGATCAAACTAGACCATGTCAGAGGATCGTGGGTGGAAGAGCTACATGACATCCTCTGGGCGTACGGGACAGCACCACGAGACAGCACCGGACTGACGCCTTTCCATCTTGTCTATGGAGATGAAGCGGTAGTCCCGATCGAGATCGGATGTAGCTCCACGAGGATTGAGGCCTACCAAGGTACAGAAGACAATGCCCAACATCGAGCAGCAGAGTTTGACCTGATAACTAAGATAAGGGAGCAGACTAATGCCCGCTTGTTCGCCTACCGGCAACGCATGAGCCTAGCCTAAAACAAGCGTGTCAGCCACCGATCCTTCCATGTCGGCAACTTCGTATGGAAGAAAAGGAAGCCATTGAAAGGAGTTGGGAAGCTGGAACCCAAATGGGAAGGCCCGTACCGGGTTACATGTTGGCTCAATGGAGGATTTTACTACCTGGCCGATTCACAAGACAACGAGCTTCCCCGACCGTGGCATGCCACACACCTCCGCCCTTACTATGTCTGACATGTATTCTTCTATGTATCCATACCAGATTTTTTGTATACTCCTCACTTGATATACAAAATGCAGAAATCTTGGTCATTTCTACTCCTCAGATATCAAGGCCCGCTCAGCCTTGTCGCTGATGGTCGCAGCCTTACGACAGACATGGATTCCTAGCCCCGCGCTAGTGACTTCAGAACTCCTCGGCCCACTCAGCCTTGTCGCTGATGGTCGCAGCCTTACGACAGGCATGGATTCCTAGTCCCGCGCTAGCGACTTTAGAACTCCTCGGCCCGCTCAGCCTTGTCGCTGATGGTCGCAACCTTACGACAGGCATGGATTCCTAGCCCCGCGCTAG
>JBBMKF010476951.1:0-10114 GCA_037834155.1 Curcuma caesia | reverse complement strand
GATCAAGGGGTCATCTACTCCTTCTAGACATCTCGAAGAAAAGGTACAAAGTTTATTGTTTCCGCTTTAAATAAATTATCCATTTTATCTTGGATCCTGTAAACCAAACACAAGATCCCATCAAATGCGTTGATCTAAATGCGTTGATCAAATATTGGTTTGATTAACTATGAGGGCAACTTAAATCCGTTTCCGGAAAAAATGTTATTCTGCAAGAATTCATCGGAATGGGCTTCCTAGTGTTTCCCATCAAGAAGAACAGGGGAGATCCTCTCGTGTCTCGCTCCTCCGGCCGACCATCAACAGACACAGTGGGAAGAGGTTCTTCAAGAGGGATGGCACCCGCGCTCCGGTGCTTGTGCTTCGATGAAGCACTGTGCTCCGATGAAGAAACACCATGGCAGCACAACGCCAGGAGGAAAAGAGAAAGGGGCGCGCGATCCACCGTCATCTTAAGAAGCTACAGTGCTTCTCCTTTTAAACCAAAACAAAATTAGGTTTAGGGCTAATCAGGATTTAAACCATATCAGTTGAACCAGATTAAACAAGCTAAACCCCCTTTTGAATGCAGATAGTTTGTTAAATTGTATAGTAGAAAATTCTGTCATGTTTCGTATCAAATTTGTCCTATTTTGTTCATGTTGTTCATTTTTATTTAATTCTGTTCATTCTCGTTTCTTGGCTATGTTTGGAGTGTAATTAACTGAAATTTTAATTTCGGATAGTTAGGATTGTTAGGAGGAAGTAGGTGGTTGAGTTTTTATTGTTCCTAGCATCTAAACCCTCCAAAACATGCATTAGTTTAGTTTTTTTATTCTTATCATAGCATACAAAATTTTATTAGATTTGAAGATTGCAAACATTGTATTGGGTCCTTGAAAGACGATTCAAGTTAACTCTATACTACATTATTAGTTGAAAATTGATAATTAATTGAAACCTTAGTACGACAAGAATGATTATCAATTTTGGCGCCGTTACCGGAGACCCTTTTATGATGTTTGTTAATTTTTAGATCTTGCAATAATTTTCTATTTCTTTTCTGATATCTTTTCTGTGTGTCTTATGATTTTGTTTTGCTTGATGTGAAGTGCATGACCAGGTTTTCATATTCCAGTTTAAGCAACTTTGATCCTGAGATAGAAAGGACTCTACATGCACAGAGGAGGGCTTAGCAAGGATCTTCTATAGTTTCTGTCAGTAGTCAGCCTTTGCTTGAGATCCAGATGGCAAACAATCAGACCATAAGAGAGCTTGCAGCACCGGATGTGGCTTTTCAGTGTATCCAGTATCCTGAGTTGGAAGTTGATTTTGAGCTGTGTTATGGGATCATCCATTTGCTTCCCAAATTTCATAGCCTAGCTGGTGAGGACCCTACTCAACATCTTCAGGAGTTTCACACAGTTTGTTCCACTATAAAGTCGCGTGGTAGATATTAATTTGAGGGCTTTTCCATTCTCACTGGTTGATGGCGCGAAGGATTGGTGGTACACTTTGCCACCTAGTTCTATTACTTCTTGGGCCGAGATGAAGAGAGCGTTCTTGGAGAAATTCTTTCCAGCCTCGAGGACCACTGCTATCAGGAAGAGCATATGTGGAATTCAGCAGATTCCTGGTGAGACATTATACGAGTATTGGGAGCGTTTCAAGAAGCTTTGCTCTAGCTGCCCCCACCACCAGATCAGTGAGCAGCTACTCATCCAGTACTTCTATGAGGGACTTCTTCCCATGGACAGGAGTATGGTGGATGCAGCTAGTGGGGGAGCCTTAGTGAACAAGACACCAGAGGGAGCCAGGGAATTGATCTCCATCATGGCAGCAAATTCTCAGCAGTTTGGGAGCCGTCCATTGATTCCTAGAGGAGTGCATGAGATATCAGGACCGAGTTTGGAGGCTCAGGAGGTTAGGGTTAATCTTCAGGATTTGACTTCTCTGATCAGACAGATGACTGTTAGTCAGACTCAACAACCCTCAACTCAAACCGTGCAAGCTATGAGGACTTGTGGAATTTGTAGTAATCCATCTCATCCTACGGATTTGTGTCCCCAAGTGCAATCTGATGATGGATCTTTCCTTGCAAATCAAGTGGCGGCGGCACAAGCTTTTCAGTCCAAACCTCAATCTTACCAACCACAGCCATATGGATATAAGCAGCCTTATGATCCCATGTCTAATACTTACAATCCAGGTTGGAAAGATCATCCTAATTTGAGGTACGGGAATACATCACATCAGCAGCAATATCAGCCACCACCTCCATTTGTAGCACCAGAAGTTCAGAGACCTCCAGGATTTTATAACCAGCCAGCTCTTCCTAAAGCCCAGCCAGTGCAGCAACCCAAACCAGAATCATCTACACAGAATGTGGAGGCACTTCTCCTTCAGATTAGGCAGCAACAAAATGAGCTGAGGCAACATCAGAACAGGACCGATACATCTATTCAGAGCATAGAGCGTCAATTGGGCCAGATTTGTTCTTCTATCAGTCAGATGCAAGCACAGGGATCAAGTCAGCTACCTTCCCAGTCTGTTCCCAACCCTCGAGGGAATGTCAATGCTATTACACTTAGGAGTGGACGAATTATAGATGATGCTACTACCCCACAGATTCCTCTAGAGCCAGAGCCACAGCCTCGGTCAGAGTCACTAGTTCACTTGTCTTTTCCTCAGAGGGTAGCTTGTCTAAAGAAGAATGTTGATTCAGAAAAGACATAGGAGCTTCAGAAGCTTATGGACATTTTTAGCAAAGTGAAAGTCAATATCCCGTTGTTGCGAGTGATCAGATATAGTCCCAAATACGCTAAGTAATGTGCGTAGGATTTATAACTGTTTCTTATACTTTATTCGCACATCTTTCTGCTTTTTATGCTATATCTTGTGTACATTACATCCTTTATCTATGTATTTTATATTGTATTTTATATTTCCTAGTTCGGAGGACTGCTTGTGTATTTATGTGTTTCAGGATGGAAAAAAGGAGCAAAACAGGTGAAATGGAGCACTAATTGAAGACATCGCAAGACAGGGTCGTGCCTCATAGGCACGGCTGTGTCTATCACCTCCTGAGACTATGCCTCAAGGGCACGGGCGTGCCTTCAAACAGAAGATCAACAAGCCTAGGTCGTGCCCCAAAGGCACACCCGTGCCTTCCTCCTGCAACAGCCAGACATGGCCGTGTCTCTCAGGCACGACCGTGTCCACTCAACAGAGCCATGCTAAGGCATGGCCGTGTCCTCTAGACACGGCCGTGTCTCCCACCAGAGGAGCAACTGCCCGTGGCCGTGCCTCAAAGGCATAGGCGTGTCTCCCACCAGAGAACAGCCTGCCTCCGGCCGTGCCTCACAGGCACGGCCGTGCCTCCTAACAGAACATCAACTTCTCATGACCGTGCCTCCACCACAGGGAGGCCACACATGGCCGTGTCTCCCAGACACGGCCGTGTGATGGGGGCATGCCTGGCTAATTTTAAGGGTATTTCGTGGGGGCCTATAAATAAACCCCCTTATGAGTCCTAAAAAGGGGGGGAGACCTTGGAGAGCCACCGGAGCATACTAGAGCCACCAACGTCTTATTCCGGAGCCAGATTCGACGATCCATTCATCCGTCCGGACACTCCATCACATCCATATTGGGATCGTCCCGGTGCAATGCGCTTGTCTACATGTTTCGTAAACGTGCGCTGTGGAAATAAATAGATAATTAAACTAATAATTATCATACAACACATGCATGCTAAGCAGGAAATAACATGTACAAGGCATGGCAGGAAATTAAAATCTTTCGAATAACATTTATTCTACTTGCATAAATAAAATTTACAGAATAAGAAATTATTCTAAACGTATACCTCGCGATGATGATGTTGAGACATATTGAATCAATCGAGCGATCCTCGTCCGAGTCCCGCCTCTACTGGTGATCCACGCCAAGCTCCCGTCTAGACGGCTTCAGAAGTCACAAGTTGCGTCATCGTCTTTGGTACTAGCCGCTGATCGATGACAATTGAATCGAGAGAAGCCTTATTCCGGAAATCACGTAACAACGTGTGTCGCAATCGTTCCGGGACTTTCTAACTATCATCGAGAATCGTATTCCCGATATAGTTTATCAATGGTCAACCATTGACCGTCGATTAGGACAAACAACCATAAACTCTTTTCGATAACGATGGTGAAATAATATTCCGACAACGATTTTGTAAATCGTTTCGAGAAAAGGAAAAACAAAACAGGTTTATTATTTCTTCTCTCGTACAACCACGGAATACAATTTCTCCCATACAACCACATAATACTGTTTCTCTCCTCAATCACACGGCCAAAAACAGAGTCTGGTTTCTTCCTTAATTGCATGCCACAATTACAAGAAACAATCCTCTCTCTTCACTGCCTGTGATGCACAGGGGAGGAGGAGGAAGGCGGCAGCGAACTAGTTCTCTGCCTTCTCTGCCGGCGATGCACAAGGAGGAGGAAGAAAGGGCAGCAAACTTGTTCTCTGTCTTCTCTGGATTTCTCGCTACTGTTGCTCACTATCCAGGAAAAAACGGCATCACTGGTGCTTGGGGTTCTGGCGACGGTGGCAGCAGCCATCAGGTGGCGCTCCAGTGGCGGCGACGGGTTCAAGCTCCAGCTCGTTGTACCAAATTAAAAATACCTTCTTTATTCAATATAATAAAATATTTTTGAAAGTAGGATTTTAAAAGGATACTCTTTTATTGAAATGGTCAAAATGATTTTTTATTTATTATCAAAAAGTGTCTCATCCAACCTTTACATATTTTATTATTCAAAATTATCTTTATTTTTTATTTTATTATAACAATTTTAAGATTATAATTATTACATAATTACAACAGCTATAATCTTATAATTAATATACAATTCTAATAATTATTATTCCGTATCTAATACAATTATAGGTTAAGACAATTATAAATTTGTAGCTATTTCAATATAATACTGATTAGTATTGATCAGAAATAAATTATCTAAGAGTTATAATTCATAATTGTTATAATATGATATTGATTTGTATTGATCAAAGATCAAACATTCTTATTAAAAAACTATAAATTATAATTACCACAACAATATTATTAATATTGACTAGAATTAAAATATTAACATAATGTAATTTTAATTAATATTGATCATAAATAAAACAGTGAAGTTGATGCAACATAGTTAATTAATATTAATTAGAATTGAATTGTTTATATTATAATAATTATGAATTATAAATATTATAATATTATTGATTTTGTGTCTATCAAAATTAATCTATTTATAATATAATAATTATAAATTTCAAATTATTATATTAATAAAAAATAAAAATTATTTAAAAATAAAAATATATTGACGCGAAAGGGAAGATCTTTCTTTGCAAGGATTCGAATAAAAAAAATACTTTTTGATTTTTACATATTTTTTATGATAACAAATTCAGTATTCTAGAATATACCGTAGAATGATCAGAGAAAAAAAAAATCCAAAATGGGACAAATCGTTCAAATCAAACGTTACACTTCGTCGCGTCACGCCTCGACAAGAATCGGGGATTCCCCAAGCTTACCCCGGCGATTGCGCCACCGACGCTCGTTTCGTGGCACCGTAGAAATCCCTCCTCGCCCCACCCTCCGCTCCTCGATTCCTCCGCGCCGCCCTCCCACTCCGTCTCGATCATGTGCAACCTCAGCCGTCCGCCTTCCCGACGGGCGCGGAACACATCGAACCGCTCGATCCGGACCGCCGTCAAGATCAGCCGTCCGTCCCTCCTCTCCGCCCTCATAAACCTGCATCCCCACCCCTCGCTCCCACTCCCGCTCAGCCACCTCAGCGGCGGCGGGGGGAAATCCGCCCTCTCCCTCCTCGTCTGCTCCCTCCGCGTCTTCCGCTCCCCGCACTCGGCGCCCATTCCCAAACCCAACCTCTCCGCCTCCTCCGCGTCGATTCCGCCGTCGCAGCTCTCGGTTCCGAGGCTCTCGGTGCACGTCTCGAGCCCTCCCGCGCATACGCAGTCGTGCAAGCCCCTGACGCCGGGGTCGACCTCCACCGGTGCCCGGAGGGCGAGCAGCCTCAGCCCCTCTCCGCCGGGAAACCCCACGCCTCCGCGCCGGCGCGCATGGTCAGCTTCAGGGAACCCTAGCAAGGTGTGTACACTCTTGCACAGCCCTTTCACTCTTTCCATCGATCAGCCTCTTTACTGTCCTCCGCCCATTTAAGAACCAGAGGTAGAGTCGTTGTTAGCCAAACAAAAAAAAAAACAAACAAGAAGGGCATTGAATCGAGAGGGTGGCGTTCGTGAGCAAAACCCCCGCAGTGGCAATCTAATCTATCGGACACTTGGCAGCGCGGATGGGACTAAAGACTAGGCAGCGCGGATGGGACTAAAGACTAGAGGACGAAGTTGGGTGTAACGGCGCAGGGTCGAACGATTCACATCCGTTGAATATATGGGCCACTGGGCCCTTTATCGATAAGGGTGTTAACGGAGACAGCCATCCTTGTCACGCACCTAACTCTAGACCCGATCAGGGACCTGATTCGATTGATACCATCGGTTCAATTTTCTTTTTAATCGATACTTTCAACTGTTAGAAGTTTTTTTTTTCTAAATGATTGAAAATTATTTAATTATTTTTTAAATAATAATTATGATTTAATTAATATTTATTATTTTTCAAATTTTATAAATAAATATTTTATTTTAAAATCTTGATCATTTTCAATTTTGATTTTTTTTCAATTCTAATAGAAGGAAATGAATATCTTATAAAGATAAAAATAATCAATTCAAATATGGATATTTAATTTATCGGTAATGAATTAAAATAATTTCTCATATTCAAGATTTTAATAAATATTTTTAAAAATTATTTTTCCATATAAAAATTTACATGTAAAATATAAGTATTACAAAACTTCTTATAAATTTCAATCAGAACAATAGTTATGGGTCATTGAAGAGACACGTCGAAACGAAACATTTGACGGAATTTTGAATTAAATATTTTCAAATATAATTGTTCAGATTTTCATTGACAAGTGGAGATACTGATTTAATTTTCATAATATTATGATAATAAATTAAAAGAATAATTAACTTGATTTATTTTTGTAAATTTTTTTTTTAATTTTGGATCTAAATACATAGATCAATGTTATTGTCAAGAATCAATTAACTTATATGCTAAATATATTCTTTAAATTATGCTTACTCGTATAATAAAAAATAATAAGGTAAAAAAATAATTATTGAATTTAATAAATAAAATAATCAAGTTTCTTTATGTTCTTATATTTGAAATAATTATTGTCAAACTCATTCATATATGAGTTTGATTTATCATTGGGTCCATAATTCCTAGATAATTCACAAAATTTATTAGCATATTAAATTTGTCATGAAGTACACACTATTTATAATATCTCTCAATTATTATATTTAATTTTAAAAAATATATATATAAATTAATTATTAAAATTTTTTAATATTATTTAATAATATTAATTCTAATACTACTCATATTGATGAATTTAAATTATATGTCGATCTGGTAATTTATTTTTTTATATTTGTTGTATATGTCATATTTTAAATTTATTTGTCCAAGATAAATTAAAAATTTTAAAAAATAAACTTAACTCAATTAATAAAAAATAAAATTAACTCAATTAAAATTTATTTCTTATTTATAATCATATCCTAGTATAATTAAACAATGTGATAAATTTTATAAAATTAATGAAATAAAACTTAAAAATTTTTATATGATATACTAATACATTGGAATTCATTAATTATTATAAGATTTATTTAAATATAACAAATTATTATATATTTTTTTTATAAAATACTAATAATACTAATATATATTTATTTTCTTACCGATGGAATATATATAGGTGTATTTATGAAATTTAAAAGTATTGGATAATACAATTGAATAATAAATCTTAGTTTCAACTCCCTATTAGGTTGAATTTCCATTTTTACCCTTTTTTCACTCATCTTCTCCCACTGAATCAATTTCTTCCCACAATCCATCTTCTTCCCTTCCCCAATGGAAACTCTCAGTTGATCCCGACCAACTTGCGTCCTTGAAAACCATTGATTCTCCTGTCTTGACCACTAGTGACCTCGACAATAAATGTGATAACAGTGATTTTCTTCCCAACAACTCATCGTCTTCTCTCCCCCAACGATAACCCTAAACCCCATCCCCCACTTGATCAAACCGTTTGCTCACCCCCTTGAAAATCATTATCTTCCATATTTCAACCACTAGCGACCCACGACAGCAAGCAAATGCGATAGGAGCAGCAAGGAGAGCAACGAGCAAGTGCGCAAAAAAGATTAAACAAGGTAAATATGCTTTGATTACATACAATTTTGGATAAATTTGTTATGATAATTACATAAATTTTTTTATTGATACAAAGAGTATCTAATTTGAGTCAATAGGTATTTGATTTTATGTTTGATATATTCTGATTTGATTTTTGGGGATGTAAAGAAATTATACTTTGAAGTTAATAATAGTGACTTTTGTTTGACGTTCATAAAGTAAAAATATGATACCTAAATTGTTACAAAAGATTTTGTACCTAATGTGAGTCAATAGGTACTTAGAATTTAGCCCCCATGTAATATATTTTGTGAATTGGCATGTATCCCTAAATTTTGCCAATATTAACTTCATGGGGTATGTCTCTAAGGGTGCATTTGGTTGGGGTCATTCGTGATTACTTTGGCTATATGATTACCAAGTTACTACATAACCAAGATTATAGGGAATAAACATAACCTATTCTGCAAAAGGTAGAATCCGCCACCCTAGTGACCCCACACGGTCGGCCCATGACCATCTGTGAGGAGGTAAATAATCGAGAAACTGCAGTTGGTCACGATGAATTAAACATAACCTAATGTTGTTTGGTTTAATCCTAAGTAATAAGACAAAACCTTGTTTAGTTGAAGGTTTTAATACATTACTTACTTTTACATTTATTATATTACCTCTAATTTAATTATAATCATTTTTTACAATTAAATTAATTTGTAACACTAGCAGCTGCCATGCAACTGTCATGCAACACCTCAAATAAGCAATTCATAACTGCCACAGCATAAAATACTTGTGCCAAAAAGGTGTCACGGTCAAAAGAGCTCAACATGGAATGGAATGGAATGGCCAGATTAATATATGAAATCTTAGATGTAGCATGTGAAAATTATTAGTATTGCGAACGGAATCGCGATATCTGGTATAAGCTAATTGTGTCATCAACTAAACAAAAAAAATGCTCACATATGGTTATAATTCAAGTGCTATGAATTTCGTCACAATATTGAGAAAGAGGGACCTAAATTCTCTGCTTTAAATTATTTCCTTTCTCTAAAATGAGAGAGTGCAGGAAGCTATATGATCATTTCCTTTCTCTAAAATGAGAGAGTGCAGGAAGCTATATGATCATCTATATTTCAGCTAAATTAATCCATTTCTGATTTTATAAAGCATTATCATTTTGATGTTTCACTTATTCGAACTTGATATGCAACAATAATCGAGATAGATCACTAACCCTCATGTAGCAACCATTTGCTCTTTGAACTTTGGAAAGATAGGCAAAAAATAAAAACCACTTTTGAAATAACCAACCTATAATAAATTCACATAGCATTTGCTGAAACTTATCTTCAACTTCGCCCCTAGAAAAGAATATATCAAAAGAGAAAATAGTTTATCCAAGCCACAATAACACATAATGGAACCTTAAAAGGGCAAATTAGCACATTGCAAGCTTACTATTCTTTCACATATAGACAACATTTCATTTCAAAGCTACATCAAACTAAATTCAAAATAAAAAATTGACACAAACATAACTTAAGTTCAATCCAGAATGACATTCATCCAAGAAGTTTTGTTCAAAATGATAGCACGACTATCCAAAAATATATCCAAAATATAAGTACCAACAATGTATACCAAAATAACAATCTAATTCAAATAGTTAATTCATTTGGAATGGATCTCAGAGAGCAACTTCAGCACGTAACTTCTCCTAAATATCTTTGGCAATGCGAAGAAGTTGTCAAGCTTGTGTTC
>JBBMKF010476940.1:0-10115 GCA_037834155.1 Curcuma caesia | reverse complement strand
TTGTACATCCTTAGATCACACTTACAATAGTACATGCTAAAATTATAGTCAATATCAATATCTTAGTGAAATAAAGTGTACAAAAAACAAAAAATTACTATATAGTGGATAATGCTGGGACTGAACCATAGGAGGAGACTTGGACTGAGAAAACCGAACTTGTATTTCGACTTGAGTATCGAGAACTGAAGGAAGAATTCGGCTATCGCTTTTGGAAGTTGAGGAACTTGATCGAGTAAGCAAAGACTATGAAGAACATGACGACGAAACCCAGGTTAGTCAATGCTGCCCACTTAACGAAGCTGTACTCATAGCCCAGGTTATCGTTCAAGTAATCCGTAAGTGATTTAGTGCCCTCTCCAGGAACTTCGACGGTGCCATCTCTCTTCCCCAGCTGCGATGTAATGACACCATAAATTGTCCAAGACACTGGATTGCCCCAGTAGTACCACCTCCACCAGACAGGAATCTCCTGCAAAATGTGCCATGGAAATTAAGTTGAGAGAGAGTGTGATCAGCTTCACGTACGACAAGTGCATCTGAGAGATGTACATACCGGTCGTGAAATGAGGAAGCCGGAGAACAAGTTCCAGAAGTTGAAGAAGAAGCTAGAGACGATGCCCGCGACTTGATGGTTGGGTGTGACTGCCACAGCCATCATGCCATACAGAACAAAGTAGGTAAAACACATGACGATGAAGTAGAAGAACCAGAAGAAGTTGGCTCCGCTCCAAGGAAAGCCAAGCATCGCGAAAAGAAGAATCGTGTAGATGAACCCTTGTACCAGTATGTATAGCACCTCGATGCTCACCTGGGACAGCAAGAAATAATGTAAGCATTTCTTCTCTGAATTCATCACTCGTTTAACTTGATTTCTTTGATGAAATTAAGGAAATTAAGAAAACATTGGCTTACTTGAGCAAATGCATAGGCCCATGCTGAGTACATCCCGGCAGCTCTTTCACGGTAGAAGACTGTCCTCTCGACAGCCACAACCGGCTGCACATTGATAGAATTGCTGGATCCAAGGAAGAAGACCGCAGCATAGAAAGCTCCGAGTAGATTCAGAATGTCTTGTTGACTGTACCTGTCACTGTTCGCATCCAAAAGAAGAAGCAGGATGAGAAAAATGCAATCCATTGGCTATGAATGTCAATGCATGTTTAAAGGGTAAACACACTCTCTACAAGATTACATTATGGTATTATACGAATTAAATCTTCCAGGAAAAGAATCACAGAGAAACTAGTACTTAACTTTTGGTGAATGTTTCACCAAACTTTCAGAAAATAGATGCATATATATATCATCCTAATTTATCAAATAAGCTTCAATTTTGCACACTTGTGTCCTATTATAACCATATTAACAATGCAATTTCTTCTTGTGTTCATCCTAATTTATCATATGCTGTAGTTTATTGCACATTGTGACTCGGACAGAGAGAACAGAACAAAAGGAGCTTAGAAGTTAGAAAGCTTACGTCTGTTTGCCCTTATCCCAAAACATTGTGCCAAAAATTATACCGATAACAATCGTCATGAAGAATCGGACAGCATTGTATTGTGGGTTTCTCCAATAAGACCAATATTGTTTCCAGAAACAAGCTTGGCATTGAACAGTAAAACTCTGCGAGTATTTTGTATCGAAGTATAGATCCTTCGAATTTGGTGCCGGAATACTCAATTCTTTTATAAGTTCTTGGATTTGTCTGAAAAGTACCAAGTGGACAAGTAAGTTATACGATCTTGATATGTGATAAATATTTTGAAAACATTTATGTTCTACTTACTGATAAAGTGGGGAATTGGCAAAAACTTCTGCAAAGTCAATATTCAAGCTAGCCTCGGCTTGGTTACTGCTTACTTCCAACATCCATGTTGCAGGGTTAATACCATCAGCGATTTTTGGTACCCCTGGAATTGCCTGCAAGTTAATCTCTTTGATTAGATAGAACAACATGTGGGCAAATGAGAAGTGTAGTAAAAATTATGAAGAAAAAATTCAAGAAATTTTAAAATAAATATGATCAGAGTTCAAAATCATTAGTAAATGAACTCACTTCAAAATATTCGATAAGCCTGTGAGAGCGGCGACCAAGAGGGCCAGTATATATAACTTGACCTCCTCTTTTCATCAGAAGTAGCTAGGAACAGATAAAAAAAAACCCAACTCATCAGGAACCAATGTTTCCAATTTAGTATCAAAGCCACATAAGGTTAAAATATTTGATGCAAGAAATTAAAATTTGTATGAATAAGAACCTCATCAAAAGCTTCAAAAATGTCTATGCTCGGTTGGTGGATTGTACACACGACAGTTCGTCCTGTGTCAACTGTATTTCTCACTGTCCTCATAACTATGGCTGCAGCTCTTGCATCAAGTCCTGATGTTGGCTCATCCATGAAGATGATGGATGGATTTGCAACAAGTTCAACAGCAATCGTCAATCTTTTTCTCTGCTCAGTTGATAAACCATTAACCCCAGGAAGGCCGACTAGAGCATCTCTTAAAGTATCAAGTTCAACCAACTCCATGACCTCCTCCACGAACATCTGCATTAAACAGCTATTAGTCCACAATAAATACAACACTCTTAAAGGTGCAATTGGATGGAAACAAAAATTGCAGCTGACCAGTCGTGTTTGGTTGTCGATGTCCGGTGCAAGACGCAGCCAAGCAGAGTAAACAAGTGATTCATAAATAGTCATATATGGCGAATGAATGTCATTTTGTTCACAGTATCCACTTATTCTGGCAAAAGTCTCCTGATTTTTAGGATAACCAGAAATACTAATGTCGCCTTCAATATAACCACCAGTTTTTCTTCCTGCCAGAACGTCCATCAATGTAGTCTTTCCTGCTCCACTAACTCCGACCAATGCAGTCAGGACTCCTGGCCTAAATGCACCACTTACGTCGCTCAGCAACTGGAGACGATCTTCCTCAACTCCCTGGTTCTTCATTTCCTGATGTGAAAGGATGAAAAAGGTCAGATTTGATTTTATTTGTTTTTCCTTTGGATTTGCTTTTTAAATTAAATCATAGGGTTAAACAAGAGAAAGAGACATGTAAAACATCAAATACTTTGCTTTGGATAGACTTACAGCAGGCATGTCAACATAATAGTTCACATGATTGAAAGCAAGAGAAAGAGGCTGGAAAGGCAAAACCATTCCTCTCTTTGCTGGACGAACTGAAGCACTAAAACTTTCGGAGCTTTTTCTCCTTGCTGCAGCTGGAAAAATATAAGAAACTTTTCAATCAATAAAAATGGAAAATAATTGAATGGTTTTTTTATGATTTAACAGAGAATGAAGAGAGCTCCGGTAAGAGACTTAAGCCATTGGTTATGTTTAATGATGAGGGGTACTTGAGCCATATGCTCAGAGATGCTAATTATAACCAAAACCAATAAGTGAACCATGTCCTGAGGACTATAGATGGGATTTAATAGTGGTTTCACTAGGGAATGAAGCAAGTCGGCAATGTCAGAGGTGACTTATAAAAATCATAATCAGGCCTATTTTAGAACGGCACCATCTCTAAGCTCACCTCCAGAATGGATCTTCATGTTGCAGATACCATAAAAATGTATGGAAATTATATATCATTTCCCATAGCTTGTCGATGATGGAAGAAAGTACATCATCAACAATTTATAACGGGTTGTTGATTGGTATGTGTCATAAATTTTGCACCTGAGGGTGATTGTATTATTCTATTCGACATGCATGATTGAATGATTTTGGAAGCTAACATATAAATTTTCTTAAAAATTATCCCATATTTTGAGTTCATAATCAATCATGATAAAACATCACAAAGAAATAAGAGGACAGATGTGATCAGAAAATCTAACCAGATATGTCCTGCCGAGCAGAACTGCCATTCTCTATCATTTCAATCCTTCCATTTTCTATTGATGAGTCTTTCTTTGTCTTACTTGATTCCTCATCAACAATTGCGTTTTGAGCACTTGCAAAAGCTACAAACACGGGAATTTGTTCGCAAAAGAGAAAAGATCGAAAAGAAAATGAAAAATTGAAGTTCTAATTAAAATAGACAACTTACGATTCAAGTAAGTGATTGCAAGGATAAATAATATGTTGAATAGAATAATAAATCCTGCGAGGGCTCCAATTGCAAGCCAATACCAATAGCCACGAGTAAACATTCCTCTAGATTTAAGAAAAGCTATTCCCACAGTTGTAGCGTTTATAGTGTCGTCAGTGTTGTTCTGCGACAAGGATAGGGAAGACGTGCATTAGAAATGAAAATGCGAACAGAACTCAGAGAACAAACTCATGATAGAATCATACTGCGCCCCATCTTGGATCAATGAACTCATTAATACAAATAGCATTTTGCCCATACATTAAGGGAGAACTCCAGAAACCCCATATCCACCAGGGTTTGATGTCATCTGTTCACATTAAAAAAAATATGCTAACTTCAGTTTTGGCACATCAGTTTCATGGCAATCGATCAAGTATACGAGGAACTAATCAGGGTTATATACTAAGGAGTTTCTAACCTTTAGAGATGACAATTCCTCCTAGCACGAAAACAATAAGCAAGGCAAAGGTTCCAAATGTATTGGCAACAACCATCGTTCTTGATGCTGCAGCAATGAAGCGGAACAGACCAAGAGCCATTTGATGGGTAAGGAGAAGTGCTAGGAACTGGCGGAAGAACCTACCAAATTAGGAGAACAAAATGAGATGGTTGATTTTAACTTACCATGCATACATATCATGTCATAGAAAAATGAAGTTGCAGAAAATGAAATTTTATCACAGGTAATATAGAAGCATCTAAAGCAGGTAACCTTGAAAAAAAAATTAAAGAAGTGAGATAATTACCGGCCTGCAGCAGGGGCAAAACCAATGACATAGTAAGTAAGTATGATCCAAATTCCAGTGTCTAGAAATGAAAGAGGAATTTTGAGGATAGTGTATACGATGCCAAAAGCCCAAGGAGGGAAAAACAAGAAATCTCTCTGTTTATAAAATACTGGGAGCTTCTCAACAGTCATCACAATTTCTGCCATTCCATTGAACATGATGTTGGTCAAGGTAAAGAATAGTGCACCAAAAAATTTGTTGCCATCAGTAATTGTTCGATGGTGCATTTCTGTTCTGAAAAACACAGTCATGGCTATGAAAGAAAGTGTGGTTATCTGTGTTGTCTTAAAAATAAAGATAAAAGAATTTCTCTTCATCAGCAACCACTCCCTCGAAAAGCATGCCTTCAAAAGCTCCCAGTTAGAAATACCATATCTTTCTGTCGTCAGTGCTGCAGGATGGGTTTTAGACTTATCATATGGAACACTAAGCTCTGCATATAGTTGTCTCCCAACATGAAATTTCTTAAAAAGCTCCACAAACTCAGGTACTGGAACAAAACGGTAAGGTTTGTCCTTGTTAGCCCAGTACTGTGCTTGATCCTTCTTTGAAGTTACCTCTTGAAGAAAGTCAGCGACACCTTTCCTTTCAGGGCATTTAAAACCAACAGACTCAAAGAACTCAACAATGTGCTCCCGAGGACCTTGATAGACTATTTGACCCTCTGATAACAAAATAACATCATCAAATAGTTCAAATGTCTCAGGTGCAGGTTGAAGAAGAGAAACAAGCACTGTTCCATCCATGACATGGACCATCTGTCTAATGAACCTTATTATTTGGAAGGTAGTAGAACTATCAAGTCCAGTTGATATTTCATCCATGAAGAGTGCTCGTGCAGGTCCAGTTAACATCTCTCCTGCAACCAAGAACACATGGGTCAGATTACCAAACATGGACATATGGTAAAGAGAATTAAGTTTCAAAAGACCAAACATATTAGGAAGCTTCTTTCAGTATGAATATTCCTTTAAGCCTTATGACCTCATAATTATAAATTTGAATAGTTGGGCATTTTGAACTTCCTCTTCATATAGAATATTTGGACACCGTCATTATGAGAAAAGTTATTAGATAGTATTTCTTTTTCTTTGACATGGTGCTTGAGTTGCAAACAAAAACAAGAATGGAACATCTAGTTATTTGAAATTTATTGTTTTCTCGTGTATGAACGGGTGTCAGAGTATTCAGTTTGAACTTGGAAGGGGCCAGACTGATGAAGTTTGCAAATGACATTTGTTTTCAATAATATTCTCCTAGCAATAAACCTACCAGTTGTCACACGCTTCTTTTGTCCTCCAGAAATGCCACGTCGCATTTGATCACCGACAAGGATGTCTGCACAAATATCCAGACCAAGTACCTATTTTCCAACATTTTAAGTATTAACATTGCTAGTAAATGCTCGAGCAATGATAAAATGGTAGTAAAAAGTTGTTGGCATGAACCTTGAGAATATAATCGGTTGATACATTGGCTTTCTGCCCTTTCATTGCAGCAGCTTTCATGAATGCATCAATCTCAGGATCTGGTTTAATACCTGCATCTTTCTCTCGTCTTGACAATTCTGATAACATCTCATACCTTGATCCTACACCCAAACACCGTGCTGAGAAATCCAATGTTTCTCGAACTGTCATCTCGCCATTGTGAATATCCAACTGACTAATGTAAGCAGAAGTTCTCTGAGGAACAAATTCTGACAGCTCATGACCACAATATGTGACTCGACCCCATTGCTGCAAGAAAAACAAAGACATTAAATGCACATACCTTAGTATCACACGATGACTTATTTGAACTCTTACAAATATATTACAAAAGAGATTGCAAAATTGCACAAAAATAGTGGGGAACAAGAAGAGAAAGCATACTCTAAGATTTCTATCAAGCTTCCCAGCCAAGGCAAGCAAGAGTGTTGTTTTCCCTGAAGCTGGAGGTCCAAGCAACAATGTCATCCTGATAACAGTTAGATATTGAAGAGTGAGAAACTTCTTTTTTTTTATCTCATAATGATGTCTGATTTAGGTTCACCACACAAAACTCTCTCAACATAAGGTAAAGTGCTAACATATATGTTTGGTCAAGCCATTGCCAAGGCCCACAGGCATTGCTACTAACATTAGTCTAGGTCAAGCACAACACGTAGACCTAACATGACCATGAACAATAGTTTTTTACACATTTCTCTTTTCATCCCTAAAGTAATATTTTAAAAAAAAAAACCTATTAAATTAATTTTAAATTTTTTTAGTCAATAAATTATTATTTTAGTATATCAGATTTTTTATTTTAAAAAATATGTATTATTTTATTGTTAAATAGTGGTCAAACAAGCCGGCCTAAGTATGGCACAAATTGGTCATGCCTAAGCTCATGTTAGGCCTACGATGGTTCTGTGTCGGTCTAAGCCTAACTTGACATGTCTCAAACCTGGTCCGTTTAGCGCCTTTAGTAATTATTGACAATTAAGCAACAAAAGTCTTGTGAAATATAAAATCTTTTGGGATTTAGAAGTAGTTTAAAACAAAAGTCTAGAATCCCCAAACTTATACAAGGAAGAAAAAATAAATTAATGATTGTCAGAAACCTTAGAACAACTGAATGGCAGAGGAAGGCAAAATAAGACTATTTATATATTACCTTGTTGGCTTTAATATCCCGCTGACATCATTAAGAATCTTTAAATTCTTTTTCTTGGATCGATTTAATCTTACGAGACCAATAATATCCTGAATGTTCACATTAGAAAAACAAGAGATATTAAATGGGGGGAATAGGATTTACAACCATCATCCTACTAAGACTAGCAGCCATGATCACAAAGTGAATAAAAAGAATTCTACAAGCATGTAGATCCAAATAAATCTTCTCCCTTTTTCTTTCCTGATTCACTTTGTTTGCCTTTCAGTTTAGTTTCAATTTTTCAAAGATGGTTGCTAAATACCTCGAGAATGTTGATAGTGAAATTCCACAAGGTAGGGAGTGCTCTGCTTCCGACATACACATCTGCCTCCACTGATACGTTCTCATATCGGACCTCAATCTTTGGAAGTTCCAGCCCGACTCTGTTCCATTTGTAATATATGTCACAAGCTAATCAAACACATAGAATAAGAACATGATAGTTTTCGTGATTTCTTTCTTTCGTGATTTCTTTCCCAAAAGAAATATGGAACGTGCAAAGGTTCTGATGCTTCACAAAACAAGCAAAAAGATGTATATAAAATAGAAATGAAATTTGTAAAAGATTTGTCTTTTTTTTTCTTTCTTCAGCCTGAAATCGATTGATTAATTTGAGTAAAGGATGTAAAAATTTGGGCAAAAACTGTGCTAACTGTCGAATCAAACCCTCGATTGTAGGAATAGGGCAAGCAAAAACCCACCGATCGATACGGTCTCGGAGGCGAGTGAGGAAGCGTTCGTTGTCCTCCTCCACCACCTTGAAGATGTGATCGAGCAGCTGCTTCCGGTCCTGCGGGCCGAGCTGGTTGACATCTATCTCGCTGGTGATGATGTTCCCGTTCTCCGCCATCTTCCGGAGGATTCCCTTCCGCATCCGGTCGTATGTCGGCAGCTTCTCCAGCGCTGCCCACTTGAGATTCTCCTCGTCATCGCCCTCTTCAGTCATCCGGCTGCGCTGGAACACATCCGCCCGGTCCTGGAAACCCTCCGCCCAGCTCCTCCGGCTACTACTGTTCCGGATGATGTCGTTCGCCATTCCTGGCCGCTGGCTCCTCTCCGCCTTCCTCCCCTCCCACTCCTCCTCCTCCTCCTCCTCCTTGTCTTGTACCGATCGCACCTTCGAGGGTGGAATCGACTTGGGAGAGATCGACTGGGGAAGGAGAAGCCGCCAGTGAGGGCTTTTAAGCTGTGCCCGTGCGAAAATTCAATCTTCTTCTCGCGGTCTTCGCTTTACCGCCTCTTCGTCACTACTTTCTTAATTTTAAAATATTTTTGGGCTGTTTTACAAATTTACAGTCCGGTTTCACCGCTTGGATTAAAATTTCACTTTACTCCTCAGAATTCAAAAAATACAATTCCCACCCTTTTCTTGTCTAGAACACCTTACAATTTTGACACGGGATTCAAATGCCCCTTCACAGAACATTTTACTTTTCAAAAAATGATTTTTTTAATAAATAAAATAAAATAAAATATGGTTAAAGCAGGCGCCTTGCAAAGCCATGCACACCATGGTCAAATCCAAAGTCAAATCAGTGGCTTTTGTGTAAAATACATATAGAAAATTGGATGATCATGAGAGTTACTAAGAGGATGATCTAAACATTATAGAAAAAAAATACATAAAAGAAAAAGCATGGGATTGGCCCAAATTCAAGGTTTAGTCAAGACATGCATTGACGAACTTACACATGTATCTTTGTCAAACTTGTTTAATGAATTCCAAAACTTACCATCAAATCAATGCATGTATTTGTTAAAATATCACTATCAAATTCTCGGTCACACTAGTATGAGTTTGGCTTATGGCTCGTTTGAAAGTTCTTGGCCAAATAACTAGAGATATCATTGATATATAATTTTCTAGTGGGTCAATTACCATAGATTTAATCTATCACATTTTTGGCCAAATAACTAGAGATATTGTTGATATATAATTTTCTAGTAGGTCAATTACCATAGATTTAATCTATCTCATTTTTGTGGTTAATACACTTCTTTGCATACTCATTCCACATCTCTCTTCAAACATTTTGAATTTTATACTTATTCTCTCAACATGACTCATATTATTATTATTATTATTTTAAATTGTAGGAGAGAAGTCAAAGTTCTTTATTTGAAATTTTGATTTTGTTTCTTTTTTTTTTTGCAAGAAAATTAATTTATTCTCATTAGAAGTTTCTAAGTTCTTTCATCTCTCGATCTTTCTATTGCACAAAGCTTGGGTTCCAATTTTCCTCAATGACTAAGAGAGCGATTACTCGCCAATTTAATCAACACAAGCATTAAAAGCATAACAAGAATATTTCCATCTAGAAAAAAGTCTAAAATTGACACAAAAATTGTTGAATTTAACCTAGTCAAAGTATCAATCACGTTCGAGATATTTGGACAAGTCAATTCCTAGCACGGCAAGCAACTGACGACGTGCAACATGTTAGACAACGCTCGATTATTAAATACTATTCTGTTTTGAAAATTAAGCACCAGTCAAATTTCACAGGCTGTAAAGAGATAAGG
>JBBMKF010476929.1:0-10117 GCA_037834155.1 Curcuma caesia | reverse complement strand
TTTTAAATATTTAGTATTGATTGATCCAAATATAATATCATCTACATAAATTTAAGCTATGAAGAAGTCTTTTTCTATAGTTTTAACAAATAGAGAAGGGCCAATTTATCTTTGTTGAATGCTTTTGGAAACTAGGTACGTTGATAACCTTTCATACCATGTCCTAGGTGCTTGTTTTAGTCCATACAAGACTTTCTTGAGTTTGAAGACATAATTAGGATGATCTTTATCTTCAAACTCTGGTGGTTGACCTACATAGACTTCTTCTTTTATGAACTCATTCAAGAAAATGAACTTTACGTCGATATGGTAGAGCTTAAATCCTTTATGAGCCGCATAGGCTAATAACATTCTTATCCAAATCTAGCTATGGGTGCATAAGTCCCATCATAGTCTAGTATCTCAATTTGACTGAACCCTTTAGCTACTAACCTAGCTTTGTTTCTTACTACCTCTCCTTTTTCATCTATTTTGTTTCTAAAGACCCATTTGGTTTCTATTATAGATTTATTATCTGGTTTTGGAACTAAGTCCCACACCTGATTTCTTTCAAATTAGGCTAATTCTTCCTGCATAGTTATTATCCAATCAAGGTCTGGTAGAGCTTCTTCTATGGTCTTTGGTTCAATACTAGAAATTAGAGCTATTTGGGTTAGATTTCTATAGGTTGACCTAATTCAAACTCCTAAGGTTGGATCACCCAAAATCTGGTCAGGTGGGTGACTGACTCTCAGTCTTGGTGCTTGAGTAGTGTCTGGTTTAGTTAGATTTGGGTCAAATCTATGTTCAAATTCTATTTCCCTTGTATTTGGTTGTAGTTCTTCTTCTTCTTGATTTTGTTGATTTAACTCATTAAGTTGATTACTATTAAGTTCATTAAGTTGATTATTATTAGGTTCATTGAGTTGATTGTTATTTATTTGAAAGTTCTCTTCATAAAAACTATGTTTGTTGTTTCTTCAACTTTTAATGTATCTTTATTATATACTCTGTAGGCTCTATTTGTGGTTGAGTATCCTAGAAAGATTCCTTGAGAAGTTTTAGAGGTAAATTTTCCTAAGTAATATTTTGTGTTTAATATGTGTACTTTACATCTAAAGACTTTTAAATAATTCAAATTAGGTATTTTGTTATAATATATTTCATAAGATGTCTTGTTGTGATGTTTATTAATTAATATTCGATTTTATATGTAGTAAGTTGTGCTTATTGCCTTAGCTCAGAATTTATTAGTTAGGTTGTATTCGTTTAATATTGTCCTAGCTGTTTCTTGTAAGGTTCTATTTTTTTCTTTCCACTAGTTCATTTTGTTGTGGGGTTCTAGGACACGAGAACTCATGGTGGTATCCATTATTTTGATAAAATTTATTAAATTTAGTATTTTCAAATTTTCCACCATGGTCACTACGTCTTTTTTTAATTTTTTGATCCTTTTTATTTTCTAATAATTTGAATAAATTAGTGAATTTTTCAAAGATTTCATCTTTAGATTTTAAGAATTTTACCCATGTGAACCTAGAGTAGTCATCTATTATTACTAAGAAGTACAAGTTGCCGCTTAGTGATTTAGCCCCATGAGAATAAAAGAGGTCTAAGTGTAAGAATTCAAAGTATTGAGTTAGTTTGACTTTGGTTGGTTGTTTTATGAGTTGACTTAATTTGTTTACCTTATTGGCAAGCGTTACAAATTTCATTTTCTAATGGAATTAACTTGGGTTGTCCTCTTACTAAGCCATTTTGACTTATTTTTGAGATAAGCCTAATATGAGTGTGACCTGGTTTTCTGTGCCACAACTTGGTTTCCTCTTGTTGTATTAATAAATACTTAGTTGAGGAGATTGGTAGATCAATGCTATATATATAATTCTTTCTAATTCCCTTAAGTTTAATTTCAGGGTTTTCTAGATTTTCAATTATGCATTTGGTCTTAGTGAACCTAACCACATATCTAGAGTCACACAATTAACTAATACTTAGTAAATTAAATTCAAATTGGTTAACTAAAAGAACCTTATGAATGATAATGTTGGAGTCTAATTCAATATTACCTGATCCGATTACCTTAAGTCTTCCGTTGTTTCTAAAGGCAACGAATCCTAAGTTTTTGATCTTTAGTTTGGTGAACTTCGATCTGTCTCCAGTCATGTGTCTGGAGCATTCACTATCCAACATCCATTGATCCAAGTCCTTGTGTTCCTACACAAAAGTTACTTAGTTTGGATCTATTGTGTGAGATGATTTTCTAATTTATCTTGATTAATTGATTAAGGTTATTGGTGTCTAATATTTGATTAACCTTGGGTTAGATTCAAGTTTAACCGTTTGACTTACTAAACATACATTTCAAGAGTCAGCTTCCAGGCAGTGGCGAGGCACAAAGGCCTTCTTGGTTATCAGAATAACGACCACTTTCTAATACAAAGCTGGTTTAAAAAATTATATATTTAGCTAATCTAGGAATAAACATTGGTCTAACTAGTCTAGGATATGATAAAGTAGCTTCCGCTAGTTAGACTTAGCTAAACAGACCAATTAGGGTACTCCTTACCCCACTTGACTATTTAAACTAAGTTTTCCTAACGAACTATCATCTCGCCCTACTCTGGTACTATGTTGGGCAAGTGTTAATCAAATTTAAGGCCTTACCTAGCCTAGGTTGTTCTAATGCAAAAATTAAACAACAAAAATAAAAATAAAATAATCAATGCAAGCAGTTTTATTTCACATGCATGGTTTTAGATCCCCTAGATCACAACCCCTATTGGGTCTGATCAAATAATGTATTTGATCCTTGGGGATCCAGTATTGGTTCGATCAATTGGATTTGTCAGTTTGGACTTGCAAACTCATGCTTGGACTCTTGGTTTCTTGGGTCTATTTAATAATGTCATGTATGCTCTATGCCTAGCTTTGTGTCCAAGCCCAGATCGGTTGTATCTAGCCCTTTGGTTTCTAAGAATCGTGTCAAGATACTTGGAGCCTGAGGTAAATTTTTCAAGGGATCTTTTCATATCATCAATCTGAAGTTTCAATTGGAAATTCTCTTCCTTAAGTTTGACTTGAGTTGAGTTCTCAATTTGAACGACTTCAGTTGATGATCAGGGGTTGACTTTCTTCTTGAGGAGTGCTACCTCCTCTTAGATTGATTCAACTTGGGCATTAGATTTGACTAACTTCTTTGACAAACTGTAAATAATGGAATACAATCTATCTACGCTTACAGTGGGTGTGGGTCCTTTGAAAATGGATATGGATTCGTGGCTTGAGTTTGAGTCAGTGTCTGACTCGTTATCTGTTCCAGTTGGTTCATCCTGAGCCGGAAGTGCAAAGAAGCTCTTGGTTGTTTCTTCTTCTGACTCTTCTGATGAGGATTCATCCCACGTTGCTTTGAGTGTCTTTTTCTTTGACTTGCATTGCTTCTTCTGGTTGGGACATTCGGATCTGAAATGACCTTTTTTTTTGCACCCATAATAGGTGAGATCCATCTTGTTGGTAGATGGTTTGTTGGAATTTACTTTTTGCACCATCTTCTTTACTTCAGATTTCTTTATTCCACGCTTTTTCCATAGCATCTTCCAAACTAGATTGACTAGTTCGGTTGTAACTTTGTCGTTACTCTCGGAATCTAATAATTCTTCAGATTCATCTTCCTTCTGCTTTTTGGACCTCTTTTCTTTTGTTGGTCTTGCAATTAGAGCTATACCTTTCTCTTCCGTTACGACATTAGTTTGTTCATATAATTCAAATTCCAAAAATAGCTCATCAAGCTTTATTTTACAAAGGTCCTTGGAGACCTTATAAACATTCACCATAGATGCCTACAAAGTGTTCCTCGGGAATGCTTTCAGTGCATACCTTATGACATCCCAATTTTCAATGGATTGTTCGATCCCGTGCAGTCCATTCAACAAGTCTTTAATTCTCACGTGAAGTCCACTTGCTGATTCCCCTTCCATCATCTTGATATTGTACAATTTATTGATAAGGAGATCTCTCTTGCTGACCTTTGTATCTAATGTGCCTTCATGTAATTCAATAAGTTTGTCCCATAGGTCCTTGGCACTGATCAAGGGTTCGACTCTGTTCAGTTCTTCCTTGGTCAACCCGCATTGTAATGTTTGGGTTGCCTTTGCATCTGCTTCAATTTTCTTCCTTGTGGCCGCATCCCATTTGTCGCAAGTATGTGGTAGACTGTCATTATCGATCGGGATTGTGAATCATGTTTGTATGACGATCCACATTTCCACTTATGTCTTTAGGTGATACTCCATTCTACCTTTCTAGTAGATGAAGTCCTCCTCAGAGAATAGAGATAACTTTGCGGTACTAAATCTTTCCTGATGAGCCATTTAATTCTAAAACAAAAATAAACAACAAAACTGTTCCAAGACTTGGTCTTGGATTAGCAGTGCGGGAGAAAGATAAAATAAATCGATGAAAATTCAAAAAGTTTGGAAAACTTACTCGACCAGTGGTTGCACTATGTTCGAGCACCCCTCGCTCTGATACCAATTGTAGGATCGTTGAGAGCGTTAGAGAGAAGAGTGAATAGTACTATCGGTAGCATTTTTTATTTTCATAAATTTGCCAGTGAATTCTTACAATCAGAATAATAAATGCAACAAAAATGTAAATCACAAAGACAAAGAACACGAACATAGGTGTTTTACTTGGTTCACATCCATAGGCTGCTACTCTAAGGCCCACGATCTCTTGATCGTTTACGTTAGGTAATCAACTAAATAACTCCCCTCTTACGAAAGAGAGTTTAACGATTACAAAAGATCACAATGATAAAAATGTTACTGTCCTTAGAAATGAAGTACAGAATCAATTTAGATTTTACCGAAGTAGAAGGAAAGCAGACTTCTCGTGCACCACTTCGGCGTTATGACGACACTCCTGGATGTTGCTTCACGCGTAGACAGTCGTCGGTTGTCATTGAATTATTATTCTGAGGGGTCTCCTTTGGTGCTCTTATATAGGGGTTTCCGGGTGCTTGGAAACCTTTCCAGGTGCCTCCACGCTGTCCGCCGATCCACAATCGACGATGCTGACTCGGCATTTCTAGGCACCTGTATCCCTTTTTGAGCGCCTGTATGTTGACGTGGAGGTTCTGGATGAACTTTGATCCCCGCTGCATTTATCTGAATCTGAGCGTTTGGAACCAATTCGAGCACCTGAAAGCTGAGGTGTCTTTACCACTGGGATAATGCCATCTCACTGCTCTGCTGGCCTGGTTCCGTTGATGTCAAGTCGCCTGGATCACAAATTCGAGCGCCTGGACTATAGTCGCCTGGATTCTGGATAAGGTGGCTCGGAATCAAAGTTTTTGCCCCTCCATTCCTACATTACAAGTTAGTGCAAAAATAAAAGTAGCAGAAAAGGAGTAATAGTTTTGAACTGTTTAGTGGTCTTAACTTCGAATTTCCAATGAAATCTTGGGTTAGACTGATGCCTACTATTCCACTCCGAGAACACACCCTTACCCACTCCACTTCATAGAATTTACCTTTTTTTTTTGGACTTCCCACTTAGCTTTGATCCTCGACCCCCAGGATTTGCTGCTAGGCAACTGGTCCACCTGATCGCCTAGACTTTCTGCTAAACAACTGATCCGCCAGACCTGTCTGGACTTTCTACCACGTATCTGGTCCAACTAACCTACCTGAATTTCTGCCATGCATCTGGTCCTCCTGACCTGCCTAGACTAGCACCTGGTGCACTTGATCCTGCTAAGACTTCTGTCTGATCCTCCAGACCAGGACTTTCCTTTGTTTAGACTTCACTCTAGGATTTGTTTTTCCTAGACTTAACTAGGACTTTTCTGTGCTCTCTATATACTTAGATAAATATATCAGTACAAATCACACACTTAATTTGAACCTCGTGTCATCATCAAAATCAAGGTTCGATCATCTGGTGCTCCCTGCACTAACATATCTTAATTTAAGGGAGATTTTTTTAAGGAGATCTTAAATTAAGGGGGAGTTTAAATTCAGGGGGAGTTATTAAAACCTTCTTTATGAAAATTTAAACTTAACTTTAAACTATATTGTCAAATATCAAAAAGAGAGAGATTTTTAGTGTAGGGGGCACTAGAATCTAACATATATTTTGATGTTGGCATATGTTTAAGGTTAAGCATTATTTGTGAACTAATGAACTGATCTAAGCGTGCAATTAGCACAATGGGAAAGTCTTAGCTGGAGGCTAGGAAAAACATGTCCTAGCTAGAGATTAGGTAAGGAAGTCTTAGTCAGAAGAACTAGGTAGAAATCTTGGTAAATCGAGGACACCAGGTGGAGGGACTAAATGGGGTTTGGAGGACCAAGATTAAGTCAGACTAGAAACTGGGGGTTAGATGATTAGATACTATCCAAACATGTCTGGAGGATCGAATGTTTGACAGACAAGTAAAATTTCTTAAGAGTAGTAGGTGAGGGCGTGTTCCCGTGGAAGGAAACAGTAGGCGTTGATCTGACTTAGGATTTCACTAAAAATCTAAAATCAAGATCAGACAGTTATAAAACCGTCAAGATTTAATTTCCTGTATTTTGCTTCTATTCTTTTAACTCTGTGATGCAGGAAAGTCAGCTTAAAGGAAAATAAAAAAAAGAGGTTCTAGGCGCCTAAATGATCTGGGTGCCCCTATCTAATCCTGACACTTGGATAAGAGTATTTTAGGCCAACATAGAAGATGAGGTGACAAGTGTGGATTGGCCAAACCACCTCAATCTCTAGGCACTCAAAGATAGACAAAATCATAATGATAGCGAGATCAAATCAGATTGGATCGAATTAAATCAAATTGGGTTGAGGGCACCCGGAAGGGGATCCAATCGCTCAAAATGACTATAAAAGAGGGTCTAGACTAGTAGCTATATACAATAATTTTCTACCACCTCATACTTTCATTGTGCTCCAAAATTTCGATTCTATGCCAAAGTACTGCTCTAACGATTTTACTCAAGTCATAAACCTTTTGTCTGTAGCTTTTCACTCTCATCTTGTATTTTTATGCTTTAATTTGTGAGAGTCTGATAAATTTGTTACTGATTTTATCCTTTATAAAATAAAAAACTTCATTCTTCTCAAGAAGGAGGATACTAGTGAATTGCTCATCGAAAGCGGTCAACGACCACGGGGCTTGGAGTAACAATCGCAGGCTATGAACCAAGTAAAAAGAATGAGTCTTTTCTTTTATATTTCTATTTTTCACTACATCTCTAAATAGTGAAAAAGTGACAAATTCTATTCACCCCCTCTAACGCAATTTCGATCCTACAAAGATAATAAAATGGACATAGCCAACTAAGCTAACTTTAATCAGAAGGAGGAGGAGGCTACTGGCCAAAATGCCATATTCGCATCATGTCCATCATGTGCTGGTGCTATTGTTGATGCTATTGTACGAGCGAATGATGTTAATTGGCAATCTGCTGTTGGAGTAAATTGAAGCAATGGTCGATCTGCTTATTGATCCGTTGCTTAAGTGAATCGAGCCACTCATAGACTTCCTCTTAGAAGTGAGCACATGGGTTGTTGAGATGTGAAGGGCCTGCCTAGGTAGCTGAAGGCTTTGACTGGGTGTGGTTAGGTGAAAGTAGCCCAAGTAAAGGAATATCTGGTTCATCTCCTTCTGGCTCTTCCTCCTCAAGCTCCTCTACCTATGCTGGTTGATGTCTAGGTTTATCATAGAATGTCTCATCTCTCCTTTGTCCTATACCAACTAGGGACATGTGCCTATGTCCTATTTTGTCAAAATCTTCAGATAATAAATTGACTCTACCTAAACAATGTTTACTCCTACAAATGTTATGAGCTTAGTGATGATGTGGTCATATGTCATGTGTACTTTACGGGAGGTGTTATATCCTGACTAATAGATGATGACTCTAAAAATTATTAGTCCTATGTTTACATCTAGTCTATGTCTAAATGCATACATAAAAAATAAGTTATAGGATCTAATGATTAATTGGTCTTTGGTAGATAGTGGTAGGACACAACTTACAACAAACTTGTATAAAATGTTGTCTTGAATATTCAGGTTGACTGCATATACAAGTTTATGGTAAGGGGCATTGAAGAATTCTTAATGCATGGTTTCTAAGGTGATATCTACATATGGTTCAGGAAGAACCTCAAGATAGTTAGGGAAGCATGAAAACATGTTGTTGGACCTTTTAAGGTTTAGCAAGTTTCTAAGGATCTCAATATAAATAAGGGATGTCCTGGGTGGTGTGACCCTAATCCTATAGTGTAGATCATCTATAGGAATGAGGTTATGGTAGAATTTAACACACATATCAGTGTTGATATGATGGTTGTAGTAAATCAAGTATGTTAGGGCATAATAGTTGATTATTCAACTATGTATGGGCAATACATATAGAAAAAGTCGTTGTCTAAGTACCGAATACTTGTGATAGCGTGAGTCCTAGACTCAAACAACAACATAAGTTCTTTAAATTAAAAACCTAAGGTCTTGGTTAGGATGAGAGTGACCTTGATCAACACAATAATTTTTACTACAATAAAAAATTGACTGAAATAAGTATACTTGAACTTGAAAGAGGAGGTTTAGGGATTGTTACCGAGGCATGTTGGAAGGATTGGAAACTTCTAGGTTGCAGTTTCTAGATGACAACTTATGAAAGGAAGAGGATGGAGGTTTTGAGGTAAGGTTGACCTTACCCTATCTCTATTTTTATAGGGCAGGTTCAATCTATCGATCGGGGAGTCAGTCTACCGATCCATTAATGATCAGTCAACCGATCAATTTTCAACATGATTTTTGGTTTACCGGTAGTGAATGGTCAAAGTCGACAAGCATCTTTTTAGGGTGCCAATGCTTATCAATTTACCGATAAGGGTTTTGGGATCTGTCGATAAGTCAAGTTAATTGGTCAAACTGATAGTTAAACTAACTATCAGCTTTTTATTAGGTTTGATCTATTGATCAGGGGTTTTGATAGATTGATAGGTTAATTTTTATCTTTTCTGGCATGTGATTCATCTTTGATTGTTTAAACATGTTTGATCTACCGATCAGGGTTTTCGATAGACCGATGGATCAATTTTTTACATGACTTAATACTTATTTAATTTATTAGCTGCCCTAAGTAGATGTCTAACATCTTGTTTCCAGCTTGACTATCATGAGATAGAAGCTTTCAATAGGTTAGTTAAGTGTTGAACTACAAACCTAATGAGTCATTTAACTTGATTAATTTGATATTTTTAGTCTTGATTTATGACGATGCATTGACATAAGCATCTGAAATCAAGGCTTTAATCTTATATATCTCATGTCGATCTAAGTGGCTTAGTACACAACCAAGTTGATACAGTGTTTTGTGAGATGCGATAGCTGTCCAATTCTATAGGTTCATGATTTCTAAGGTAGACCTATGCTAGTTTCATAAGTATTCGAAAATAGTATTAGTGTTTAAAATATTACTATTCTATCTAGCTAGTCAGATCTTGATTCCTATGGATTGAGTAGTCACATTTAAGTGATGGATAATTTGTTGGTTTTTAACTTAACATCTCACTCTTTCTAGGTTATCAACCAAGTTATTTCTATAGATTCTATGAGATGGTTTTCAACTTTACTTGATTAAAATTAATTTTAAATTTAAAGAAAGTTGATAGTAGTGTGTCAAGTGCGCAAGTGTAGATTGCTTGAAAAGAAGATGGAAGTCCTAACAAGCAAGTAAGGATGATGCTAGGCAAGTGAAGGCTAAGAAGGGTTTTGGCAAGGTAAAAGTCCAAAGAGGCAAGGAAAATTAGATGTTAACAAAGAGAAGTTTAAGAAGGGCCTTGGTAAGATGACACTCCTAGCAGCCAAGGAAGGCTAGATGCTAAGCAAGAGAAGACCCGAAGATGGCGAAAGTCCAAGCATGAAGTCTAGTTGGCATGGAGGCTATCTGGCATGAGGTATATTTCTTAACCTGAGAGCTTTGAGCAATTATAACCCTGGGATGACTGATAATTCATTGTTGACAGGGTTAATTAGGGCTTATTTTGGACTTTATTGATCGCACTTTATGTCATAATCGAGTTTTTGAGCTTAAATCTTATCTTGGATGAAATTTGTGCCTTCATTCTA
>JBBMKF010476918.1:0-10117 GCA_037834155.1 Curcuma caesia | reverse complement strand
TCTCTCTTATCGCCGCTCTGAGAGAGCTATCCGTCGTCACCAAACACCTCTACGAGAGAATCTGATGCAGTCGTCGTCACCTCCTTGTCCTGTCCCCATCTCATAAATCGCGCACGATCACGTAAGATATCAATTATATATATATACACATTAATTAAAGATGAGCTACTAATCACTCTAAATGCACAAACGACGTTTAATCATTTTATTGAATCACTTGTAGTTATCAGTGTCGATTGTTAGCCTACATCAGAAGAATCTCTATTTATATGTTTATACAATTATCCAATCTATTGTTGCATTCTAGCATCTTAATTGACTGTTCTGGATCGATCACAGCTGCTCAATTGATCCAACTCCATAGATAGCAGAAGCAGATTGGAAATCTAAGATACATAGTAAAACCTCCCTCAAAGTTGGGAAGTTTAGCTTCAATATCTTAACCACAGGAAGAAGAAGAATGTTTGATCCATGGGGGCACAAAGCTTGAACAGTCTGAAGTGACCAACTCAGGAAATCTCCGAGTTACCTGTCAGTTTCGACGTAAAAACATACTCGTAAGAGTTCATATTGCCGACTAGATCTTCTTAATATGCAAAATAACTGAAAGATTGTGAATCTCACTTTCACTGATGAAGTAATCGCACCCAACTGAGAATTGAGCAGCAACAGGCCATTGTAAGCTAACTAGCTTAGCCGCGCTCCTACTGTAGAAACTGTACATAGATAAAAGTCAGAATGTGACTCCTGTGGAAGATTCTTAACTCAGTTAAATATGACGAAAGACTCGCTAAGAGTAATAAACTTGCTTTTGTAGGCAGGATTATTGACAGAGAAATCGATAGCTAGCATAAAGTAACTTATATGAAAAATGAAGATCAAAGTTGACCATTACATTTTATAGTTAGATGAATTGAATCGACTAGTAGAGTTAAACAAAGGATAGAGGGAAACTGGAAAAGCTCTTTTTAAAGATAATTAAAGATGAATTTACAAACTTGGGTAGTAATAGTTCAGTAAAATTCGACTGTAGCATAAGATCCAAGTAGCCAATCCCCAATAGCTAGGACTTACGGTTTGTTGTTGTTGTTGTATTAGGTCGTCAATTGAGAAGTTGAACTAGACATAAAGGAGTAGTAGAATCATCAATGATCAAACAAGTAATACTAAAAGCAACTGTTGATAAACCACATATTAACAGGGAATACAAAAAAAGGAACTTCCTTGTGTAACAATCTTTAGTATTCTATGAGAGAGTGTAACAATATAAGAAATTACAAAAAAAAACAAATATTTTTAACTTAGGTCCCATAAAAAAGTTAAAAATTTTAAAGCGCAAAAGGTTGGAAAAACAGTAGAATTTAAAGGTTGTCACATTTGAAACACATCCTTGAGCGATATTATCATATAAATCAATTATGATGCTGACTGACAATGAAAAAGAAACAACAAATCATACCTGCTTAAGAATAGTACCAAGGTCATCTGCAGAACTGCACCGGTCAAGATGGAATAGTATTTCTGCCGGTGAATCCTCTGATTGGTTTCTAGTCGACTCTGAATGATAAGTATGGTTGAGATTCACTCCACCAAACATCTGCATGTCCACAATGTCGCCTCCGGCTAGTGTTGCAATACCTATATCGGCTATAATGTAACCAAAGGACACATCTAAAATTAGAATTACTGGGAAAAAATAAATTCAAAGGTTTTGAAGAGTGAATTTTTTTTATAGAAAAGTAGGCAAAAAAAAGAGAGGATCTGCTCTACATGACCAAAATAACTTACATAATAGTTCTGTATTCAGATGTGCTGAGTCATTGAGTTCTATGTTGTTGTATAATGACGTCTCCACAGAAAATTGGTTAGATGGATAGTGAAACTGGGAATATGAATTCAGATCTTGACTGGCCGTAGTGATCTGAGAAGTAGGACAAATATTTACATAGCTATCAACTAGATCAGATGTTGAAGTTAGGGATTGATAGCTGAAATCATTGAACCCAGGCGATTGATAAGTCAATTCTGGACTTGAGAAATCAGAGGGATACCAAAGATATTCTGTCCTCAAGTTTGCTTGAGAGTGTGAAGCAAATTGCTGGTACAGTGAGGAGACAGAGCTCCCATTGAAAGTATAGGGAGGTTCTGGTGAAGCAATCACTTTATCTTCCTGATACTCACCCAATCTGAATTTTTTACAAGAACTTTTTTTAGCATGGGCTTGCTGGTTAAAGGATGAAAAAACAGAACTTGAAGAATCCACACTGAGGCCATTGAGATGACATCCATCGTGATGTTGTTGGTTCAATCCTACACCATTCTTCTTCAGAGTTCTTCTGTACTTCTGCACATAAGGACCCAAGCAAATATATAAGCTACTGAATAATTAAGCAAATAGCTGAAATAAGCAATGATCTGAAAAGATAAATAATTTAACTATACAAATATTTGAAATGTGTAAAACTCTCATTTCAGAATTAGATCTGAGAAAAAAAAATCCCTGAAAAAGGAAAACTAAATCTGCAAGGCGTTCACTCAAAAAAAAAAGGCAACATAATGAACATAAGGAGAGACCTGTAAATGACTTGCAACATTCTCTCGAGTGAGTCCTTCAACATTCATGAGTTCAAGTATCTTCTTAGGTACAGCCCCTGTGAAATATATAGAAGCAAATTGAGATTCTAGAGATATTAAAACACAAGTTTGACTAACTATGATTTACAACTATAAAGCACTTTGATCTCTTACTGTCAGTGCCTAAAGTTTTAACAGCTGCAATGAAACGTAAATGCAAATCAGTGGACCATGAAACCCTTCCTTTATGCTTTGCTATTTCACCATCTGAGGTTTCATGAGCACAATCTTCGCCTTTGTTTACTTCATCGATGCTATTTGAAATCCTCAAACATTCATCGTTATGTGCCTTAATATCATTGTTATTGTCGATCAGGTCATTACTCTCCTTCTTATCTGATAGTGCTTTCCTGATTACATGTTTCCATATGAGCTTGAGATCTTCAATCCTAACAGGTTTCACCAAGTAGTCAACAGCCCCATGAAGTACACCTTTCATTACATAGCTGGTTTCAGAATTGATGGATAACACTGGGAAAGAAACAACAGCATATTATAAAATAAACAAAACAAAATAGAGTTCTATAACATACATTTGTAAACTTACTGATCACAGGCAAGTCCATCTCAAGACCAATAATTTCTAAAAGCTTGAAGCCATCCATGTCAGGCATTTGAACATCAGTTATCACAAGGTCATAGTAGCCTTTGTTCCCTCTTAAAAGTTCTAAAGCTGCCATTGCGTGTTGGACTGTTGTAACTGCAAGTTGTACTCTGTTAGTGCAATTGAGTTAACCTTATTCCAATGAATAACTAATGTAGGAAATGGTTTACTTGGACACGTTAATCGAAGTAGATCCATGAGTAATTTACTTTGAGGTCAATGAATTATATAAGTTTCATGTATAAGACTTCTCATGGTATCAATGCTCCTTTTTTCATAAGTTGTGCATCATCAAGTTCAAATTTCAGGCATCGGCATATGCTACTGGAAAACAAGTTCGAATTTCTCCCTAAATAAAGTCATCTCAGGGCATTTTAAGATAAGACTATTAGTCAACTATTAGTCTTTTTTCTTCACAAATTAAACTTAGAAGAGTATATATGGGTTTCCACCAACAGATTTCTTTCCTTGATGCAAGATTGATCAATGGCCAATAGGAACAGAACCATCTAGTGATTCTCAGGGTTCTAAGACGAATTGAAATAGATCCCAAGTAACGCACTACTTCCACTTCTATCGCCGAGTTCTCGAAAGACATAAACCTAACAAACCAAAAAAATAGACACATAACTATTTCATTCAAGTCGTCCAATTCACCAAAACCTTTTAAAGCGGAGATTTTTTGGTTTCTGTCTGTAAAAAATCAACCGGAATCAAAGAACCACAATTTTTTCCCCTTGAAAAGAAACCCAAGAACCACCTGGCGTTAGCCCGAACAAATGAAAAAGTAGACAACAAAAAGAAAGCAACAACGACGAATCCACGGCGAAAGAAAAACAACCAACCTCGCATCCCCAAAGGGAACTCGTTCTTCATCGAGGATTCAGTGCCGCCGTGCGCCACGAGGTTCCTTTCGCACTGCATGCTTCGTCGTCTCTCCGAAGTCCTAAAAAAAGGATCTTTGTCGAGAATTAGAAGGAAAAAGACGAGAAAGGGAGGAACAGGAGGCCGCGAGGCGGGGTTGGAACATAAATGGACGCTTTTGGGCTTGCCTTTTTTTTTTCTTTCCAAAATTACGCTTTTTTTTAATACTCTACTGCCACGCCTTTCATGTACCTGCCGTACGATACGATGGACCCACCTAAGATCAACCACAGACGGCGGGTTAAATTGAATTTGTCTTAATTTTTATCTTAAAATAAAAAAATCAACAATTAAAAATATATTATTATTATTTATTAAGTATCTGCTAATTTAGTGATAATTATTCAAGTTTAATTAAAATAATTCCAAATTATTCAAACTCACTTCAATACATAAAAAGATTTTTTAATGGCAGTGTAATAAACATACGTTTGTATTAAAAAAAAAAAGTGCCAACGAATGATAAAAATAAAAGACACTCTTTCGATTTGTTTTCTTTTAAAAAAATTATAAAAGTATTTTAGTTAAACTACCTTCATAATTCGAAATAGGTCAATCCAATCCAACAGTATTTTTTTCAAAAAAAATATTTCTCTCTCATGAATATATTTGTAACTGTTAATTATTTAAAATGATAAAATTTTATTCTTCAAAAGGAAAAACATAAATTTCATGTCATTTGAAGTGAAAGGAGATGAATGGTTTAATAATTTCTAAATGTGGATGACTGATAGACATGTTAAAAAGTAAAAAAAAAAAAATATATATATATATATATATATCTATATATATATTAAAAAAATTTAAATTTAATTATCATTTCAATGTATCAAGTTGAAAATTTTAAATTTAAATTATGATTTAGATAAATCAAGTTTACTAGTCTATTAAATTTTTTATTTTAATTTTAAATTTAAAAAAAATATTTTTTAATCCACAGGTCAACTCAAGTCCGTCACAGGTCAATTTATGTGAGTCGCAGACCTAGACGAGTCAATCTATTTGAATTCATTATAAAATGGATTGATAAAATTTTAATTCAATCTACCTAAAAAAAATGATAATCCCAGTAGCCACATCTCAGGGGTGACCGGCCCGGTCCCATGAAAGTTTCCCACCGACCATCAGGGTAAATCGGGAAGCGCAAACGGCGGTCAATCCAGATGCCCAGCATCCTTTGATTGCGTTCCCCATTTGGAGGAAAATTCCTGCAAATACGCCGTAGCTGGGGATCGAACCGCGGGTCCCTAGGTTACAATCTGGATGTCCTACCGTTGCACCATTGCCCCGGGAACGACCTATACTAGTTTTTATTTGTAGTAGATCAAAGTTAATATTTTAAAATTTAAAAATAAAAAAATATAGAAAATAAGAAGTTGGATGTATAAAAGAACTTACCTGAATGTAGGAGTTTAACTGATAAGTTTATTGTTAGGTTAAAATAATTTTTGGATTTTATTTCTAATAATGTTAAGTTTATGGATGAGGATACAATAAGATATCACTGTAAAAAGTGTTACAATGATAAATTTTTACATCGTGATAAAGTTTGAGAACATCTTTGTAAATTTAGTTTCACCCGTAATTACTATAATTAGATTTGTCATGGTGAATCATTCATATTTGATGAAGATTATGGATAAAATATACAAGTCTCAGTTAGTAGAGATCAGAGTTAGTATGATTAATTAAATCCATATTAGAGGATGATAATTGATGCAGCAGGTCAGAATTTCATTGTTGAATCGAGTGGTGTAAGTTTTACTTTTCTTCTAACAGTTAAACAAATGTTTACTACTTATGCATCACCGTTGGAGGAAATAAAGTACTAAGAGTTGGTGAAAATGTGAATAATGAATCATATCTCCAATTTCAAGAATGGTTGAATGTTACAGATGAACCAGTATGGTTAGGTTGTGACAATCACACTAAATTATCTATCACAGTAAGATTGTTGAATGTCAAGGCAGAATATAATGTGTCTAAAGATCATTTTAATGATTTTGTTCAAGTTATTGGAGAGACATTGTCGCGTGATCACATAATACCTAATGATTTTTATAATATGAAAAAATTTGTGAAAGATTTAGGATTTATGGTAGAAAGAATTGATGTTTGCAAAGTTGGATGTATGTTATATTGGGGAGATAATGAAAATGTAGAATTTTATAAATTTTGTAATCAAACTGAATACATGACTTAACATGCAACTCATGAAATAGAAGAGGGACTAATGTGTCATTCATCAAGTGGGGAGGCATGAAAAAATTTTAATAGAACATATATTAAATTTGTGAAGGAGATTTAAAACATTTAATTAGGTTTCTATGCTGATGGATTTGCTTCGTTTAGTAAATCAAGAAGAAATTATTCTTATTAGTCAAGTATTGTAACTTCGTATAATCTTCCACTTGGATTGTGCATGAAAATACTGTATATAATTTTAACATTGATTGTGCCTGACCCATAAAATCTGAAGAAGTTAAATAGTTGTTTATATACAACCACTGATTGCAGAGCTGAAGCAACTATAGTTGAAATAACTAATGTGCATACTAATCAGATGTTTATAATGAAGGTTGCTCATCTTTGGACCATAAATGACTTTCTGACTTATGATATATTATCGGGATGAAGTATCGTTGGGATTTTAGGATGTCTAATATGTATAGAGTGATCAAAATTAATTAGATTTAAACATGAAAAAAGTTGAGTTATTTTGATTGTCATAGATAATTTTTACTACCAAATCATAATTTTAGAAGAAATAAAAAAATTTACTAAGAATAGAATTGAAAGTACACTCTTGTCATTGAGATTAACAGGTCAACAGATTTGGTACAGAGTGCTTAACTTTTTATCTGTTATTGAAGATTCATATGGTATAATTTATGAATATGAAAATACATATAAATGGACTAAACAAAGTATATTTTGGAATTTATCTTATTAGAAGAGTCATTTGATTCATCATAATCTCAATGTAATGCATATTGAGAAAAATATTTTGATAATTTGATTAATACAGTGATAGATATCGTCTAAAAAAATAAAAATTAATTTAAATGTAAGAAAAGATATATGATTCATTTGTAAAAGATTCATTTTTGATGTCGATAAAAGTAGTAGGGATCAAAGTCAAAGACAGTTGTACATTGATTAATAGGGATCAGAGACCTATTGTTTGTGAATGTGTGAAATTTTTAAAATTTTTAGATGGTTATCTCTCTAATCTTGGGAGATGTGTCGATTTGAAGAAATACAAATTTATTGTTTTGAAAAGTCATAATTGTTATATATTCATGGAAATACTCATTCCTATCGCTTTTAAGGAGCTCTTCAATTAATTTTCTAGCTCGACCACTTGAGCTTCTAGTTATATACGATTAGCAAC
Source organism: Curcuma caesia (assembly GCA_037834155.1). NCBI lineage: Eukaryota > Viridiplantae > Streptophyta > Magnoliopsida > Zingiberales > Zingiberaceae > Curcuma > Curcuma caesia. The sequence goes on along the minus strand of JBBMKF010476918.1, from coordinate 2,561 downwards.
CATCTGAGGGATACAACGGTGGAGTTCTCTTTGGTCCTTCCAAGTCTGCCCATATAGTGACATCAATAAAATATCTTATAGAGATACGATGCCAAGAAAAATATGAAGAGTACTTACTTTTTCTAATAAGGAACCATTCAAACGTTCACTTAAGACCTCTACGTCCAGACGCGACAAGACTTCGGTCTTATAACGACTGATCTCGCCCATGGTCTGCCTAGACTGCTCCTCTCTTTCTTCAGCAGAAGTTCGTCTCCTCTCCTCTGGGGTACTTTGAGGAATTCGGGGGACAAGTAGGAATCGACAAGAATCCTTTTTCCGACACAATCAATGAAGGATGAGCGGAGAGGGGTTCAGTAGTTGTAGCAAGAGTCGAGGATTTCTCTTTATCATGTTTGCTCTTCGTCTGACTCTCCGGAGGTAAAAATCTCAGAGGTAGAACCGCTAAAGGGACTCCTTTAGATAAGTTCGCAAAATCTCTAGAATACTAGTGCTAGTCTCGCCTTATCTCGGCTCAATCCTAGCTTCTTGAGGAGAGATCTCTTTATATTCTCATCTTCTCTTCTTTGACTGAGTCTCCCTATGAGCCTTTGATATTGGCTCCGTTGTTGCAGCTTCATCAGAAGGAGTCGGTGTCTCCAACATTTTGCAAAAATCTTTCTTTTTAGGAAAACTGACAGATTCTGAGATTACATTCTCGGTGTCGGGCGGAGGGTCATCTTTTGCCACCTCAGCTCCTGTTTCTACAGCTGAAGACTCGATTGCGTCCTCCGAGACCCACCAATTGTATGTTGTGGTAAGATCCTATTTGAGGTGTTTATTGATAGAAGCATTCAACATGATTCGGCCTGAAAAAGAAGAGGAAGAATTAGTCAGTATAAAAATAAATCCAAAAGAATACAAAGGCTTACTTAGCGGTAAATCTGAAATACGATGGAAGCACTACAGATCAAGCTATATGAATTAGGGTCAAGCTGGGATAACGAACATTGGAAATAAGTGGCTAGGTTTTGAAGAAAAGGAGGGATAGGAAATCTTAAATCACCCGCTAGTTGACCTTGGAAAAATGTAGTATAGCCTGGAGGTGGTTCATGGGGACGATGTTCAAGGGTTGGAATCCTAATCCTATGGTCTAAAGGAATACCATACTGTTCTCGAAGTAGCAAATATTCTCCTGAGGTGAATGAAGATCTTTGAGTTTCATACCAAGGAACCGACGTAGCCATAGAAATATAGAAAACAAAGAAGGTGCTCGAAAGACAGAAGGAAAGAGGATAAAGAGAGTAAACGACCAAGACTTACTAGGTTAAGAATCGACGTCGATGATTGGAGGAAGAAGAAGGAGAAGATGCTAAAGCGAATGAAGATCAACGCAACCTAACAACACATCCATATATATTAGGGTTTTTTCCTATGCTTGATCAAGCGTCAGAGGAGATTAAGGGATGGTGGATCTCGCTCTGGTCCATTAAAGATCAAATTAAAGGACGCATCGGACAGGGCAATGATTCAAAGATGGTTGTTCGATGATGCGACTAAATTAGCGGAGAATCAATATAACCCTTCGATTTAGAATCATGCTGGCAAAATCATCTCCTCACACCTATCGTCATTAATGTCGCATGGTTGATGATGCACGCCATCATTAAAACAACTTCAAATGCGCGCTAAGGATATGAATGATAAGCACCTATGCCTATCATCAACAGTTAAGATTGTCCTTTCATTGACTTAACCGTTACAAATATGTCTTCTCTAATTCAGCTAGGACATCTGACTCAACACAAGTCTAGTCAGTCGGACTTTGCCTTCTTCGATTAGACTAAATCGGAAGGCTTGTGATACGGTGGAATCTCTAAGTGATCACGTGCTCATCATATGATAGCCCCAAGATTGCTATGTATCCTTAAAATAAGGAAGGAGAGGTTTAGAAAAATGTCAGGAGGATAGTTGGTTAAATGTACAATCCTGATTTTGATTACGGATCAAAAATGAATCTTGGTACCTTAGGTTCCCAACTTTAAGTTCCAATCTCAAACTTGACATCACGTACCGACCTCTTCTCGGCCTCGAGTCTCGAACTCGAGCTCTGGCCTTGACATGCATTCGACATCTCGTGTCGACCTCTTCTTGGCATCGAGTTTTGACCTCGAGCTCTGGCCTCGGCATGCATTTGACATCTCGTGCCAACCTCTTCTTGGTCTCGAGTCTCGACCTCAATCTCTGGCCTCGGAATGCATTCGACATCTCTTGCCAACCTCTTCTCAGGCTCGAGTCTCAACCTCGAGCTCTGGCCTCAATATGCATTCGACATCTCGTGCTGACCTCTTCTCAGTCTTGAGTCTCGACCTTGAGCTCTAGCCTCGACATACATTCGACATCTTATGCTAACCTCTTCTCAGCCTTGAGTATCAACCTCGAGCTCTGGTCTCAACATGCATTAGACATCTCGTGCCGACCTCTTCTCAGTCTTGAGTTTCGACCTCGAGCTCTGGTTTCGGCATGCATTCAACATCTCGTGCCGACCTCTTCGCTGCCTCGAGCTCTGGCCTCTGCATGCA
>JBBMKF010476908.1:0-10119 GCA_037834155.1 Curcuma caesia | reverse complement strand
AACACTTACCTCAAATTGAAGCCCAATCAAGCCTCCTCACGAGCTCTCCGATCCGGCGATGTCGTGTGCGGTCGGAAGCAGTAAGCGGCGTCGATCGACTCTTTGAGGCGGTGGTGATCGACGTCGAAGGCGGCAGCGAACAGGGCGGCGGTGGCGATCACAGCGAGGGCAGAGGAGGAAAGTGAGGAAGGAAAGAAGAAGAGAAGAGGGGACGGCGCTTCCTTGGTTCCTACTCCGGTGTCGCCGTGTCGACGGCAGTCGCGCGTGCGTGCGTCAGCGGAACAGGGGAGGCTGGCGGCGAGAATCGCGATTGGGAGTCGGGAGAAGAAGTTAGGTTACGTAGCTTTATTAATTTCTTAATGTTAATGGGTTTGGGTTTAAACAGTTAATTCATTAATCCATCCACTACCAATTAAACCCACTAACCTTCTTATTCCTAAATGAATTATGATTTGATTGATCAAACCCCATCCATATTAAGTTTATTTAATTAATCTCTACTAAATTAAAGTTAAGGTTATTTAATTTTAGGTCTTCGGGTCTTTGACGTTTCCAAAAATCGGAAACTTTAACTATTGCCGTTTCCCGTTTCCGTTTCCACGTTTCCCGTTTCCCGTCTCCAAGTTTCCAGACAGCATAGGCTCGAATTGTTAGGAAGAGAGAAGATTTGAAGGAAAAAAATATTAAAAAAATTAAATAAGTTTAATAGGATCAATATGTAAAAAAATTAGCTGCTCTATAAATATAATAATAATATTTATTAAAATTGTCATTGTATATGATCAAATATGATATTTTTTTAAGATTAATAATTTTTAATAAATAGTATTATAAAATACTTATAATTATATTTAAAAATAAATATTCATAAAAAAAATCAGTCAACCCCTGTGAATTTTTTTAGCCTTATGAGTTCCAATACAAATCATTATTTATTTATTTAGGACGTAATCCAATTAAAGTAACTTCGCCGGAGTTGCCATCAGAACGAGCGGCTCCTTCTTGTTAACGACGACCCCAAACACCTCGCTCATGTCCAGATCCTCCCTTCTCACTCCCGCCGGCAATGCCCAATCGAAGCCGTGTAAGAGATTGGCGAGTGTAAGCCACACAACCGACTCTGCCATCGAGATCCCGGGACAGATCCTCCGGCCGCTGCCGAACGGCAGGAGCTCGAAGCACTGCCCCAGGTAGTCGACGGAGCTACCCTCGAACCGCTCCGGCCAGAACTCTTCGGGATTATCCCATGCGTCCGCATCGTGCCCGATGCTCCACGCGTTGATGTAGATTCTAGTGCCGGCGGCGACGTCGTAGCCAGCGATCTTGCAGTGCTGCTGGCACTCGTGGGGTAGCATCAGGGGGTCGACCGGGTGGAGTCGGAGGATCTCCTTGACGACGGCGTGCAGGTAGCTGAGCCGCTGGAGGTCCCCCTCGTCGACGTAGCTTTTTCCGGCCGCCACTCGGCGGACTTCCTCCTGGGCTCTAGCGAGCGCTCGAGGAGTCCTCACTAGCTCCGCCATGGCCCATTCCATTGTCGCCTCCATTGTGTCCGTTCCGCCAAACATCAAGTCCTGATAAAGGTTGGAATTGATTAAGAGGAAATTAATCCTTTTAGATCAACAAAAAAAAATCTCTAAATCAAACTTTCAGGATTCTTAATTCGCCAAAATTTGGATGGTACGTGGTTTTTACCAGGAGAAGAGCTTTGACGCCGTCCCTCGTGAGGCCGCCTTCGTTGTTACTCTGTTCCTCTCTGAGTAAGCGCAACAGAACACTGACATAGGTGCCGTCGTCACCGCCGCCGGTGTCGGCGCGTTCCCGCTCTTTAATTTCCCTTTCGAACAAGTTGTCCCACTCCTCGAAGTTCCTCTTCAGCCTACCATGCACTCCCGTGACGGCGTTGAGCCAGCGGTGCGCCCATGGGAAGAAGTCCCCTGCGACAAACCCCCCCAAGATCTCTGACGTCAGAGATATCATGTCCCCGATCTCGCTCTTCGAGCACTCCCCCGCCGGCGCGAACCTCTTCCCGAACACGGCCCGGCACATGATGCAGGTCACCAAACACATCAGACTCTTGCCGAGGTCGACCGCGCGGCCGGATGCTGCGGCGACGGCCACGGTACGCATCAGGGTGCGCACCTCCTCCTCCCTCGTGGCGGCGAGGCCTCGGACCGGGCGCGGGGCGAGGAAGTGGATGACCAAGAGCCGGCGCGCGCGGACCCAGCGGGGGGAGTAGGGGGAGAGAGCGACTTCGAGGCCGCCGTAATTGAGGCGGCGCCAGCCCGTGAGGTTGGGACGGGAGCAGAGTGCGAGGTCGTGGGTCTTGAAGATGTCGCGGGCTAGGGCGGGGGAGGAGACGACAAGGGCGGTGACGCTCCCGAGCCGGAGACGGAGGAGGGGGCCGTAGGCAAGGGAGAATTGGTGGAGGGAGCGGTGAGGGAGGTCGCCTATCTGGTGGAGGTTTCCGATGACGGGGAGGCCCGTCGGGCCGGGTGCGAGGCGGAGGCTGCTGGATTCCTTGTTGGCCTTCTCGCGGCGGCGGAGGTAGAAGAGCAGCAACAACGTGAAGGAGATGAGCAGGAGTGCCGTTAAGAAGTTGAAGGATTCATGTGCATGGAATTGGAGGTCCCGCTGGGACTCCTCTTGGGCGCCGGAAGGTACAGCAGACATTGTCGTCGATAACCCTCCGAATTACTTATCTGCTGCACCACCCTCCTCCTCCCTCTCTTTAAATAAATAGCTAGGAGAAGCCTCCCTCTCCCTCTCTATCATTTCTGTTTGGTTAAAACACCGCCAGCAGTCTGTAAATAAAATAATTTTAAGGTGAATATTTTCAATAAAAAAATTATAGACGAAATATTATTTTAATAATTTTTGAAAGAGCGATGGATTGATTTTCTTTAGTATTTACAATACAATTTAGTAATATATATTATATATAATTTAAACATGATGGAAATGATTCAGAGCATCCACAATGCTGGTATATATATATATATGTTATAACACCACTATTAATAATAAAAAAATAAAAAAAATTGTATGTGGGCCCCACTGCCCACATGAACGCGTTCAAACTATTGAACACGTTCATGTGGCTGCCATTGCCACATGGGCAAACACTGCTAACTCATCCTCTCTCACTCTTTGTTATTAACGCAGTATTAACATGCGTTGCAGATGCTCTAAACAAGGATGGCAATGCACACCCTTCAACTTCGACAATAATGAATCCGCCATTCCAACGGTGTAAACACATGATTCTATAACTAATGGTCGCAAATTTAGTAATTGTCCCTGTCAACAGTACTTATGGCCCACAAATAAGTAATAAATGAACGATCTTTTAAATAAGTTTTAAAATTTTAAAATAGTATAGGAGAAGCCATTATCTTCTGCAATAAGGTGAAATTCGTTATCCCAACAGTCCCACACGATCGATCTTACGATCATTTATAAAGAAGTAAATTGAGAAACTACAGTTGATCACGACGCATACAAAATGATCGCATAAATTGATCTATCAAAATATAATTTATTACGAGCAGAAAAGCTATATTTATTAATATTTATATTATAATTTAATTATACGAGTTTAAAGGTCAATCCGTTATGTCATTACTCATCTCGGAAGATCAGCCAACATTGTTCACTCTTGACTAAACTCATTCGTTGATCATCACCATATACAAGGACCGAAAAAAAAAACATCTAGCTTTATGAATGATTCATAAAGTACATGCATGAATCATGATTTCATAAATAAGTGTACTAGAAAAAAAAACAAATTAATAATAATTATTTGACCACATTAATCTTTGGCTACAAAATTGTGGCTTATAGCTAGATCGATCGCATGCAACCTCTAGGTGCGAAATCACAATCAGATTGATAGTAGTTGTGAGCCTCGAGTCTCCATCTTGGCCGTATCGATCCTGACAGTCCCTGTAGACCTGCTTTGTATGGATCCATGCCAGACAGCCAGCAAACGTGACCTAAGGTTGCGGTCCCGAAAGATTAGATCTTCATTGCCTTGTAAGTGCTTGTGGATTTGGAATGACGAATTGGGAACAACATCTCTGGAAAAGTTAAGTGCTCGCGGATTTAAGATAGCGGATTGGGAATAACCCCTTTGGGCTGCAAATATCCTCGAAAAATCAGGTCTTCATGGACTCAAATATGTGCATGGACTCAAAAGTACATAGACTTAGACTTGGAAGTGCAAGGGCATTGAAGTGCCTTATCCCAAATGATAAGTATGGAGACATATGTTGCTTGAGATTTCGAGTTCAAATCCTCTTAACAATATATATTTGTCGACTAAGGTGTTGTGCGATTCAAGTCTTAGCAATATGTATTTGTTAGTTGAGGTGTTGTTGAGACAGTATGCTCGGTGGGGTCGGTCACTATAAAAAATTTACCCACTATAATTTTGTTGAAGTATCTTATCTCTTATCACAAGTGGTAAGCATGGAGACATGTGTTGCCTGAGGTTTTGGGTTCGAATCCTCTTAGCAACATGTATTTGTTGATTAAGATATTGTGCGATTCAAATCTTAGCAACATGTATTTGTTGGCTGAAGTAGGTCATTTCGGGGGTATAGTGGTAGCGTGCCTCCAAAAAATCCCTTAGGGGATTTTCTGATATGGGGTCGTTTCGGCGGTGGGGTCGATCACTATAAAAAGTTTATCCACTACAGTTTTTGCTAAGGTGGCGGAATCCACCTTTTTGCAGAAGAATTGAGGTAAGAGAGAGAGTCACAATCAATTCATCAATGATCGTCATGGTGAAATCGAAACTCTAGGATAGTCTCTCGATTTGGGTTTTCCCATCACTTTGATTCAATTATTTTTCTTAGTTTAATTTGCTTCCATAACGATTCTCACGATTTTGATTCATCTAGATAATCTACTTTGCACCATAGACTAATACTCAACAACAATGTCTCATAGGATAATAATTTATTACTTGATGATACTATGCACTTGCAGTATTCACACATCAATAGCCAATCCTCCACCTCTTGCAATCTGAGCATGAGATATTCTCAGAGGCTAGCCCAGCTCATTCCTTGTAGATGGGGATACTCAATCTTCAGATACCCCTATTAGAAGAATCACTAAAGAACCATCACCAATCGTAGGGAATTTAAGTGAGACAAAGGGCGATGTGATGACATTGATCAGAGGGCAAGTTGACTCCTCCACTTGGCTGTAGCCTTTAGGCCCCGGTCGAGAGTTTGGAACTACAATCGATGTCTCAGAGATTGATGGCACCTCAGGAGCAATAGTTGCCTAGTCAATGACTTTATTCTACTTAATAGAGGACTCATTTAACCACATGGTGTTGGGATCGTCCCGGTGCAATGCGCATGTTTACACATTTCGCAAACGTGTGCAGCAGAGATATATAAATAATTAAGCTAATTATTATCACAACACACGCATGGCAAAATAAGAAATAACATGTATAAGGTATGACAGGAAATTAAAATTTTTCAGAATAATAAATAATTCTAAATGAACACCTCACAGATGATGACATTGAGTGGAGTTACATCAATCGAGCGGTCCTTTATCGAAGTCCTGCCTCTACTGGTAATCCACATCAAGCTCTCATCTGAACGGCTTCAAAAGTCACGAGTCACGTCATCATCTTTGGTACTAGTTGATGATAGATAACGATCGATTCGAGAGAAGCCTTATTCAGGAAATCCCACAACAATGTTTGTCATGATTGTTCTGGGACTTTCTAATTATCACCGGGAATTGTATTCCCGATGTAATTTCGGTGGTCAACCATTGACCACCAAATTAGGACAAATAATTGGAAATTCTTTCTGAAAATGATGGAACAATCTTCAGGTACTTCGCAAGCTCCTAAAAATCAATGGATGGTTGTGTGACAACCAAGGATGGTCGAGATAGTTTGATAACAAATCAACTACCAAAACAAATAGCAAAACCCGGATCTGGCAGTGTCACAAACCGCGGACCCGAGTAAACAGGCACTCGCAACTACACCGGTGGTGGTGGCTTTCGAAAGAAACAACCACCCGTGGACTACGTGCTCCAGCCGTTGTCCATGTTGGCTGCCAACGAGAAACCAGGCTCCTATTCTCCTTCTCCTCCTCTCCCACATAGATGAAGCTCGGGCTTCTCTGGTGGTCAGCAAGCTCCGGCCGGCAGAAGCTTGATTCAGGCGAAGCAGAGGTCGCACGATCCTCTGCTCATTGCCAAGGACCAACGGTGGAGATCGGCGTTGTTTGCACGAAGGAAGGCTCAACCGGCAATGACTGCGCAATCGATCGACGACGGACGCGCAAAGGAAAGCTCTGTCGGCGACAAAGCAGAGCGATGGCCTGAGATGAGAAGAAAGGATTGGGCTTCTAGGGTTTCTCAATCGATCGAGATGGAGCTCCCTCATCTGCGGCTAGGGCTCCGGTCTCTTGCTTCTCCGATGGCTGGCGAGCGAGAGAGAAGAGCGATGCGACGAGCTGCAGGTTTTATCACGATCTGAAATTATTTTGGGAAGGTACAGTGAACGACGCAATGGGCTACATTGGACAAGTTTTAATCACATAACATTCAACACCGTAAAATGCACAATAATCATCAGCATACAATACAACTAACCTTAATTTTTCTAATTGGAGTAATCGATATGTATTAGCATCCATTTAGTCCTCAAAGGAAAAGAAAGAAAGAAAGTATTTTTGGTTCTTAAAGTCTAAATTAACTAAAATCATTAATCACTAAAGCTAATAGGAACAGTCCCCAACAACGATGCTAAAAACTTGATAGCTCCCGCAAGTATACGGGTGTCATCAAGTAATAAAAAGTATTGAATCCATAGGGACTGTTGATAGCTATAGTGATATCACAAGGCTAGTTATCTAAACTCCAAGAGGAATGAAATGGTTGAGAGTTGTGGACTGGATAGAGAGAGAGAAAGAAAGAGAGAGATCGGGTCTAAACTCTAAGAGAAACGAAATGGTTGAGAGTTGTGGACTGGGTCAAGAAAGAGAAAAAGAGAGAAAGAGATAGAAAGGGAGAGAGAGAGATTGACTTGGGGATTTATGGAATGAGATAGATGAGCCTAGGATTTCGGATTCAAATCTATGCTAGGTAATGTCCCTAATCCATGTTCACTCTCTTACTCTCATTATTTACGACCTTGTAGGGATTTTAACCAAGATACCAACTTGGCCTCATCAGGCTTTGTCGGAAATAAATCATGACCTTCTAATGCTATGACTACTAGTTTGAGATGATACCTAGATAGTCTGGTTCTATAGCTCTCCCGTTGTCACCAGACGCCCCAGCAATACTACTGGTATCCTATCCTCTGTCACTGAGTACCCAATTAAGGACCTCTCCGTAGTCGTCAATAGCCGTTAGCTATCCCCTATGGGAGTATACCACCATACAAGAATCTCCTCGGAAAGTCCGGTTAAAAGATCACCTCCTCTCACAAGGCACCCCGGTCATACGATCCTAAGATCTCCCTACACGGTAATCTACCCCTCACAATCATGTATATGTGCTTATAAAATAATATTATCTAACACGTTCACGGTACACAATATATGAAACAAGTGTAAACATGTCATAGAATAGGAAAATTAACATGAACTAGTTCTTACATCATCATCATTACATTAATGTTCACCCTATATCCTAAACTCGAAGATCTACTCCATTACGAGGAGGCTATAACAAGAATGCACGAAAATCATTATCCAAAGAGAAGGGATAACTTATCTTGATGCTCAGGCAATCCTTAGAGAGTCTTCTCGCTCTGGGGTAGGACGGATTGGCAGAGATGGATCGACGAAGGCGGATCGGCAAAGATGAAGCATTCAGGGCCTCCCCTGAAGAGGGGAGGTGCCATCTTCAAGCCAAGACCTTAGGGGTTCCCTTGGTCCCCCTCTGGATGCCCTCAATGGGTTATAAAAATAAGTATTTATAGGCTCCAGTTACGAAATGGTCGGCCAAAAAACTCGGTCAAAAACTGCCCAGATTTTTTCTAGTTTATAGGGCTTCGTCTCAACGAGTTTTTCACCCAATAAACTCAGTTTCTTTAACTGAACTCTAAACCAAAATTATAGAACATGAAATTATCTTCAATTTGGTAGGCGAGCCGACCTATAACTCCATCTGAGCCGAACGTTATGATGGTTCAAAGTTTGGTCTGCAGTTTAGGCCGAGCCCGTAGCGTGGTTGTGGTTAGGAGGCACGGCCGTGCTATTTAACAATTTCCTAGAGAAGGAATCATTCCGTACACCCTGAAACAAAGTTATAGATCTTGAAGTTATTTTCATTTTGGTAGGTGGCACATCTCGTGGGTCAATCTAATCTGGAAGTTATGTCCGTTTTACTTTAAGTCTGCAAAACTGTCCAGATAGAAAACATGGTCGTGTTTTGCTTAGTTGTTCCTTTTTCTCCACTTCATGCTCTACCATCAAATATGCATCATTTTATCTTTGTCCGAGCAAAAATAATAGAAACATGTAATAATAAAGAAATAAGGTGTGATAAAGTAGATCATATGCAATCAATTGCAAGTAGATGAGCGTTAAACAAGGCTAGAAATCATATGCAACCTATGATCATCACTCGTGCAGCTCGAATTCTGAAAATAACTCATCCAATTTTATTTTTGAAAATTCACTGGAGACCTTGTATGCATCAACCATTGATGCACACAAAGTGTTCCTAAGGAACGCTTTTAGTGCATACTTTATAATATCTTGGTTCTCAATGAATTGTCCGATGGCGTAAAGTTTGTTGAGCTGGTCTTGAATCCGCGCGTGTAATCCACTTGTGGATTCTCCTTCTTGCATCTTAATGTTGTAAAGTTTATTGAGCAGAAGGTCACGCTTGCTCACTTTAGTGTCAAAGGTCCCCTCGTGAAGCTCTGTCAGTTTGTCCCATAAGTCATTAGCACTTATGAATGGACCCACTCGGTTGAGCTCTTCTTTGGTTAACCCACACTGGAGCGTCTGAGTTCCTTTGGCATCAGCTTTGATTTTTCACTTCTTGGCTACGTCCACTTTTCACCCAACTATAGAATGCCATCATTATCTGTGGGGATTGTAAATTTGATATGGATTACAATCTACATATCCACCCACATCTTGAGATGGTATTCCATTCTACCTTTCTAGTAGATGAAGTCCTCTCCAAAGAACAACAGTGGTCTTGCAGTGTTGTAGCCTTCCTTATGGGCCATAGAATCTTGCACACACAATAACAAAAAATAAAATGTACTAAGACTTGATCTTGGATTAGTAGTGCGGGAAAAGGAATACAATAAAAATTACAGTGAAAATAGATAAAAATTAAAAAAAACTATTCGACGATTAATGGTTGCACTAAGATCAAGCACCCCTCGCTCTGATACCAATTATAGGATCGTTTAGGAGTGCTAGAGGGGGATGAATAACGCTTCTTGGCATTTTCACTCTTTTCAAAAAAACTCACATAACTTGCGTAAGTAAATTAGAACTCCCAATGGAAAAGAACACAAGTTATACAGTTGGTTTACTTGGTTCATAGCCACAGGCTGCTACTCCAAGGCCCACGATCAGTGATCATTTTCAATGGAAAATCTATTGAGGTGGTTCATCTTGAAGGATCGTTGCCTACACAACGTCCAAGAAGAGGAGAGGAATACAGCAGAAGATCAAGAGGTCTTCAGGTATAAAGCAACCACACACATCAGGAAAGGTATGACTTAATTAATTCTGCATCGTAGTCATCCCTTTAGAATCTTTCGTATATATGGATCCTGAATACCAAACACAAGAGTCCAATGATCTTAATGCTTCGATCAAGTACCTAGTTGATCGAATATGAGGGCTACTTGATAAGATTCCGTCTCCAAAAAATTTTTGTCCGACAAGAATTGAACGGAACAGAATTTCAGGTTCCCATCAGACACAACACGTGACTTAGAGAAGTCGTCTCAAGGAGATCTCTGTAGGATCGTTGTAACACGCTAGAGGAGAGGTGATGTAACGCCCGCCCTTACGTGGGTCCTTGACGGACGCTACAGTTCTACTATCCATTCATACATTCATCTTCTATCATATATGAGAAATTTAAAACTAAACT
>JBBMKF010476886.1:0-10121 GCA_037834155.1 Curcuma caesia | reverse complement strand
ATAACTCAAACTTTAGTTGGTCACATAATGAATCTTCCTTTAGGCCGACCCATTATGCGTATAATTCAACACTTTATATGAGTTATATATTGGTCCATAACTTACATCAACCTTAATCAGCCATGTAATATGCCTTCCTTTTAGTCGATATATTTTGTATATGATCTAAATAAAATAAATATATTCTATAGTTGTAAGTTACCTTGAACATATATTTGATATAAAAGTAATTTTTCTTTAGGTCAATTACTTCTAGCATAGATATATGCCTACTGATACAAAATGCGCTAAACCTATCTAATGTGTCTTCCTTTGGACCGACATAATAGTTCAATTTAATAACACATGTATAGATAGACCCAAAAAGACCCTAAGAATTTAACCAAACAGACAAGCACTTGATTGCCTTAATGACTCAAAACATTAGACTTATCAATCGATTGATGTCATATGGCAATCGATTGGTATCACTCAATCGATTACCTCAATGGATTTCAAAGCCTACTGTATGCGACTTTAAGATCATCAATCAATTGACAATGAGTGGCAATTGATTGGTGTCAACCAATCAATCTTGCTAATCGATTACAAACTCTTATGTGTTTGATATCTAACTCATCAATCGATTATTGATTCATGACCATCAATTGGTGGTCACTAATCGATCACTTAAAGGTCACCAATTGTTCACTAAAATTGATTACTAGAAACAATCAAATCCGATAACCAATTTTGTCACCAATTTAGGGTTGTTAATCACTTGATCAGCTTGAAGATCTGCGACAAACCTGCTAATAATGATGGTGATCAATTTCCCATGGGGTCTTATCTCAGCTCATCCAAAAGAAAAAAAAACTTAAATTTTCCCACATTCCTTTGTAAAAAAAATCACCTTTTTTCCCCATGTTCCACATTCTCTGTAAGGAAATTTTTTTCATGTTCCCTATAAGGGAAAAATCATCATAGGGAAAAGAGAAATCAAAGTGTGAGGGTGAAGTGGTTGCTACACTTTACTGGATTAAGATTTAAAACCTTCGCATCGTTGTCGAAGCAGAGAAATTTTCCTAAGACAATCATTTTCTAAACCATGAAATACAATGAAATAGAACCTAATCTCTGATACTATTTGATAGTACTGATGAAATCAACATATCCTCAAAATAGTATGACATTGTCCACTTTGGGCCTAAGCCCTCATGATATTATTTTTGGACTTTATCCAAAAGGTCTCATACTAATGGAAATATCTTCCACCTTATAAACTCATGATCTTCTCTATGTATTTCCAATATGAAACTTTGATTGTAATCTCAATAATCCTCCCCTTAAACAAAGGACCACTATACACCAATAGAGGCCAACTTGACATTTGATCTCTTGACCCATCAGGCCTCCTTGCTTGGATGTCCAGTCCTCTTGATTCATCAAGACTACCTAGTATTTAGTCAAACTGACCTACTAGGACTGATCTACCTCGAGAGCTTATCATAGATTTTACTGGGAGTCTCCTACCATTATCCCCATGATTCGGGCCTCCCCTATCTCATTTATTTTCCCAAAGGGTCCCTATATGGCTCCACATAGACCATACCTCTGATACCAATTGTTAGTACCAAGGGAATCAATAAATCCCTACAATGGTATGATATTATCTACTTTGGGTATAAACTCTTATGGTTTTATTTTTGAGCTCAACCTAAAAGGTCTCATACTAATGGAGATATCTTACATCTTATAAACTCATAATCTTCTTCATGTATTTCAATGTGGGACTTTAATTGTAATCCCAACATATAGTGTTGGTGTAATCAACCTCTTATCAAGATTGACCAATCTCGAGTTGAGTTTCAATGTTTAAGTAATATATTTGATGGTTGAGATGTCAAGTAGGTCAAGATTAATCGGATACTTGACAGTTGATCAATATATCTGATGGTTGAAAGCGAGATGTCAATTGAACGGAAAAAATTGTTAGAGAGAAAGATTGTTGGTGCAATCAACCTCGGGTCAAGGTCAAGGTTGACCAAGGTTGGTTTGAATTTTGATATTTGATGGCTGAGCGAAAAGTCAAGTAAATCAAGATTGATCAAATACTTGACAGTGAAAAAGTCTAAGTTGGTCGTGATTGACCAAATACTTGACGAATAAAAGTCCAATAAGGAGTTGGCTAGGGTGAAATCTAAATTGGTCACGATTGACTTGACATTTGATAATTGGAAGTCCAATAAGGGAGTTGCCAAGGATGAAGTTAAAGCGGATTAAGGTTGACTAAACACTTAGCAATGGTGAAGTTCAAGTGGGTAATGGTTGACTAAACATTTGATAGGTAATAAAAGTCCTAACAGGTTATGGAGGATTAGATGTTAAACATGAGAGATGGAAGTTCTAATAGTTTATGGAGGATCAAATGTTAGCATGAGACGTGAAGAGTTAATATGTCATGAAAGACTTAATGTTAAGCATGAGATGGGAAGTCCAAACAGGTCAAGGAGAACTAAATATTTGGAAATGTTGAAGTTCTAATAGGTCAAGGTTGATCGGATGTTAGGCGTGAAAGTCCAACTAAGTCAAATAGAACCAAATGTTTATTGATGATGAAGTCCTAACAAGTTAATGTTGATTGGATTCTAGACAAATGAAGTCTTAGCAGGTTAATGTTGATTGAATTCTAGATAAGTCAAGTTTCGACAGTCCAAAGTTGATCAGATATTAGGCAAAAGAGAAGTCGTGATAAGTTGAAGTCTATGAGATACTAGGAGAAGTGAGAGTTCAACCTTAGTAAGATTGAAACAGAGGTATCAATCAACTGCTATGTTAATAATAATCTACTAATGAACCTTAAACCATGAGTTTAGGGTTTGAGGGGGTTTAAGGGAGTTTGTAGCGTGATCAATCGCTTATTGTGTTTCAATAGTCGACTAATGCACCAATCGAGTGTTGCCCTCGACTGATGATATTGTTGGAACAAATAGAAGATTTTTGAGTTGATTAAGAAATTTGATTGATGACTATTAATCGATTGATGATTATAAGCAGTCAACTGATGTTAAGCTAAAGTGAGTCATTAGACTGACAGAGCATAACAACGTTCAGATCTTGACCATAGCAATCAACTAATGGGAAAAAGCAATCGACTGTTAGGTATTTTTAGCCCCTACTTGAAGTTATAAAGGATGGTTTCGTGGAGAATTTTGAAGGAATGTCTTCTTGTATTCCAGACCTTTAGGAGACAATTCAAAGCAACTAAAAGTGATCAAAATAAAGATTCATTATTGTAAAGTATTTCATTTGCATTGTTCTTATTCTCTATTGTATTTTTGTATTTGTTTGTGTCGCTTATAAAAGAACAAATTTGTAAGAAGTTCCTTCACCTCCGAAGGTATCTGATAAGGAGAAGGTATAATGGTGATATCGTCAAGATGTTAAGTCATGGAGTAAAAACTGAGAGTTTCAAACCACATAAAAATCAATTTGTTATCTTGTGGTATTTTGTTTCTTGTGTTTATATTTTCGTTGCATTTTAACTCTTTGTAGATGACCACAACAATGAAATCGAACGATTGAAGAGAATTACTATTCACCATCTCTCTAACGACGTTATCAGTCCCAACATATACAATAATATAGTGACTATTGTACAAATAAATATTGGTTGAGTGAAACCACACTATCACATGTCCAAGTGGGTGATTAGGTACTCTAGTTAAAAGCTAAGCTTGAAGTTTTCACTCTTTAATATTTATTTATTCATTTATAATAACTATTATTTCACTTTAGATTTGTATTATTATGTTTGGCTGGGAGAAAGACTTAGCGGGAGGAGAATCAAGTGGTGCTGAGAATATTCAAGGGAAGGGAACTCAAATTGAGGAAGAGTTTAATGGACTCAATAGTAGGGAGCCCAAATTGAGAAGATAATCGGAGTACTCAACAGAGGAAATCTTGGATTGAGGAAAAGTTGATGGGCTTGAGAGTAGATGGCCCAATTTGAGAGTATGTTCAAAGCACTCAATGGTGGAGAGCCCGAATTGAGGAAGAATTGGATGGACTCAATGGTTAGAAGCTAGAATTGAGAAGGTGCTTGGACAACTCGAGGGTGGAGAGCCCAAATTGAGAATGAATTGAAGACTACCCAATACATGTGATCCTTGTTGTGTGATTCAAAATAATGCAATTTTTGTTTATTTGTAGGTTTGTAAAATGTATTAATGTGATTGCTTAGGTAGCGAGTGAGCTACCTAGTTCTTGGCTATTGAAGTCTTATGATTAGATTAAGTCACAAATCTTATTGATTAGATCCCGTTAGTCAAGCCACCTTCTACCTGTGGGAACGAGACCTCATGGTATCATGCTTGAAGACATGACTCTTGTCCCGTGTCAATAATATTGGAATCACTAGATTAAAATATAGACGTTTTTGTTTTATACAAAGCTAATAAAGGTAATTATTTGATATCTTTTGATGTTTTTATAAGCATCAACAAATAAATGTTTGCATATATCTATCGATTAGCAAAAGGTGATTAATGTTTATCGCTCATATTTATAGATGCACTGAAAATTTTCAAATAATTTATATTAATAAGAATTTATAATTAACTCAAACGCATGCAACGTAATTGTTTCATCTCCTTCCTTCTCTATCTCTGTCGATCACCTCTCCCTTACTAGTATGCAAACTTTGCACTGATGATGTTGTCTCCTACCCATGTAAGTAGTGAGGGGTCATTTACTCCTATGAGGAGAATCTCGATTGATCGGAGTTCGTTTGCAACTCCAATGAGGGTTCGATCGACTAGCACGAGCGGAAGATGATTGGTCGATATTGTGTAATCGAAGAGGCTTTATCTGCCGCTAGAGGACATCAACCGATGTTCATCTACAACTTTGACGTTTATCTACATCTCCAACATGTACTCAATTGCAACTCTAACCGCTACTCCATCGATGGATATCATTTGTCTACAACTCCAACTACGAGAGGATGTCGATCAACCAATGTTAACAAGTCTAGTTACCTATTAGATTCGTCCTATTTGTTGTCGTAAAGATTAAACATTTTAGGGGCATTGGCTCAACAAGGCAACATGCACGTTTCCCTTAATTACGACGATTGGAGTATAATGTCCGACTACTGCATCCATTGTGATGTCTTTATTATTTTATGTGAAGAGATACTTGAGATGCTAAAGGACAATCCATATGCAAGGAAGTCACCTTACACTTATTAAGGTAAAAAGTCAAAGAGCACAAAAATAAGTCGAAGAAGACTGACTAGGTATCGATCGGTTAACAGTGGATGCACTTGGTAATTTTATGGACGAAAATAGATGTTCAGATAATTACATATAGTTGATATGGCATCATGATTTAATGAGCGTTATAAGTATTCATTTCTTATAAGTTCTTATTGTTTTCCTTATATAGAAAATCTTAGTTTAAATATATATGGTGCTACATTTAAGCATATGCTTCTTCATGTGAAATTATTTATTATTTCATGTTTTCTTTTCATTGTTGTCATATTGTCTACAATTTGAAATGTTTCTATTATATAGTTACAATCAACTCACACAATGGAAACACGAAGTTCTAATAATTTTGTGCACACAATTGGATTGAAAGGTTGTGTGTTTTTATATAATTGAGTTTGAGTTCTAAACATTTGAAATAATTGTGTTATATATGTTGGAAATGTGAATTGAAATAAGAGAAGTGGATGGAAAGGTCACTCATGTGCATGGGAGTTTAGTACCACAATAGGAGATGAGTGGCAATGAGGTTGATTTATATTGAATCAGAACACTTGAAGTTGTGAACATATATGATGCTTGGGCACGTAGGAGGGGTACAAATCCATGGCTCATATTGCACTAAAGTAAGGTGACTCGTGTGCAAATATAACTTGTATAACATGTACATGTCAAATATCTAACCGATTAGAGTAAAATTTGCACTAGTGAATCAACCTACGTTTTGCCTTGAATACATTTGCTACCTATTTAAGTGTGTAACAGATGCATTAATGTGTGGATCTCAGCCGAGCAAGTAAAGGCAATAAATGGTTTCTCTTTGTGCCCTCTACTCGACAACCATTTCCGTGAGAACACTCAGGTACTAGCTCACTTGTATACGTGGTTGTGTTGTTGTATCCTGGGAAATAGACATCTATCATGACATTGTGTACATGGTTGTGCTACATTTAAGGAAACCACGCCAAACACAGACTTCGATGTCTTAATTTCTCACTCAGACTTGACAGTTAGGCACATAGTTTCTTGAATCAGCACTCGACTTCCCACTAGAGCTCGGGATTATTTCTAAAGTACTCAACCTCACTTCCTGACCAGTTGGACTCCGCTCCTGAGCACTCGGAGCTTAAGCAACAACAGCCCACTCAGACTTGACCAACTCGACAATTTTGCATTCAGGCAATGCAACTCACTCGGGCGACACTCTACTTCCCACTCAGGCTCGAGAAGCACTCAAGCCATTCGGACCTTGCGACACTCAAGAGCATTTGGCATACCACTTGGGAGAAATCGACATTCAACCAGTGATGCCCCACTCAAGCTCTGGCAAGTCCACTGGATAATTCAGCAGACGGCTACATGATTGGCTTGAGCACTCGACAACTCAATCAGACAACCCAATAGCTCGACCTAGCTAGCTCAGCCTGACAGCTTAAGATCATCAGCTTAGACCATCTTGACATATAAGCCTGATTTCAATTCGTGATTTCAACTCAGACTATTCTCTTATATCTTCAACAATATCTTCAATAGTCTTAAAACATATTTCATTCTATTGAAATGACTACTGAAAGTGTTGAGAAATAGGATGATCAACACATGATGACCTCCTCCACCCTGATTGGAAATGTTCTAATCAACCATAGGGAGAAGCCAAAGAAGTTAGGTTAAACTTCACGCGGTGGTAGCAGAAGATGTTCTTTTACTTGATCAAGGTAAACCTGGCTTGGTTCTTAAAGAAGGAATCTCCCAAATCAGCTAAGGATACTACTGATATCCAGACCATCAGTATAGTGAAAGCATGGAACAATTTTGAGTTTCTATGTCTCAACTACATCCTTAATTACCTTACCGACTCGTTGTATATTGTGTATAGCACAAAGAGAATGACTAAGGAACTATGAGATTCCCTGGACAAGAAATATAAGACGAAGGATATGAGGGTAAAAAGTTTATTGTTGATAAATTCCTGGACTATAAAATAGTTGACTCCAAAATAATGATTAGCCAAGTTCAGGTGGTCTTCCATGAAATTCACTTAGATGGCATGATGCTGAGTGAAACCTTCCAAGTGGCTTCTATCATTGAGAAGTTGCCATTGGCCTAGAAGGATTTCAAAAACTACCTGAAGCACAAGTGAAAGGAGATGAATATCAAGAAACTCATTGTTAGACTTCGCATTGAGGAAGACAATAAGAGTTCAAAGATTAAATTATTCTCTTAGGCTACTGTGAAAGTCAATGTGATCAAGTATGGTCAAAACTCAAAACGAAAGAATCCCAAATCTTCTAAAGGGCTAAAGTGGGACCCAAAGGAGACATCAAGAAGAAATTCTCTAAGAAATATTATAACTGTGATCAAGTTGATCATAGATGTGATTCTACTGCAAGTGCAAAATTATCATCAAGTAATAAATGTTCATCCTCTTGGACCATGTTGTTGAGTACCAATCTATATGCAATGGAGATTATCTACATGAATCATAATTGAGTGAATTGTGAAAAAAACCAGCTTTAGAGACAATCCTAAGACTTCAATTTCACCACGATGTATCATTGACAATGTGTGATTTTTGATGCATAAATTATAATAATATAGATTATTACTCTTCCGCTACTTGTTTAGTGAAATAAAATTTTAAAACATATATAAACACCCAACAGTTATGTGTTTTTAAAATTTAAACAGTTTTATATAATTTTGAATCAAACTCACTATTAGATTCAAGCATATTATATTCATTCAATAATAATATCAATATGTTTGGCTTGCGGACATGCCCATGGTGCGCACATCCTATAGAGTGGCACGGGGGCAACCCCCGGTGCGTGGCATACAGTTTGACTTGGCCATTCGCGATGACATTTTTTCCCCTCGAGTCATTTGGCTTGCGGGCATGCCCACAGTGAGCACATCCTATAGAGCGGCACGGGGGCAACCCCCGGTGTGTGGCATACGGTCCGACTTGGCAGTTTGCGATGATATTTTTTTCCCTCGAGCCATTTGGCTTGCGGACATGCCCATGGTGCGCACATCCTATAGAGCGGCACGGGGACAACCCCCGGTGTGTGACATACGGTCCGACTTGGTTGTTCACGATGACATTTTTTTCCCTCGAGCCATTTCACTTGCGGACATGCCCATGGTGCGCACATCCTATAGAGCGGCATGGGGGCAACCCCCGGTGCGTGGCATACGGTCCGACATGACCGTTCGCGATGACATTTTTTTCCCTCGAGCCACTTTGCTTGTGGACATGCCGACGATGTGCACATCCTATAGAGCGCTAAAAATTTAAAATCTAGACATTGTATGATCATTTGTGAGTTTTGACCAAAACTCACTTATGATCGTATAGACTCCAAAATCTGAAATTTTGGGCATGGTGAAATTTAAGAAGCTCCTAGGAGTGCATTAGTATTAGTTTGAATTGATTTTGATGTGGATAAAGTTATTAGTGAGTTTTAACCAAAACTCAATAATAAGTCATGCAATATCCAAATTTTAAAATTTTAGTTAATGTCAGAATTAATAGAGTTTCAGGAATACATTGGTGTTTTTATTGAATGAATATAATAGACCTAAATTTAATAGTGGGCTATGTTAAAATCATACTAAGTTGTCTATATTTCATAAACTTACAATATATTATCTAGGCTGTGGAATTAAGGTTTAAAAGCATAGTTAGATTCAAGAGGCTCATAGAAGTACATTGGTCTTAATTTGGATTAATTCAAATGTGTTTATGGTCATCAATGAGATTTGATTAAATTAATTGATGATTAATTATTAATGAATTTTGACTAACACTTACTGACTTTAAACTTATTAGATACGATCTAAATCAATATTATTATATTCTTGGAACTCTCCTCAATATAATTACGTTCTTCAATTTTGATTTTATTTATATTTAATCTATTATGAGATTTTAAAAAATTCTAAATAAAAAAATATTTTTAAAATTTACTATAATATGATCTATTTTTTAAAATTTTAAATATGTCATATTAGTTCAATGGCTCAAATAAATAAATATGTATAAAAAGAAATATTTTTAAAATGTTATGCTAGGTATCATTCGTGAATATTACTATGAATATTAAGTGTAAAAAAATATTTTTTATTTTCATATTCTTTTAAACTAAATGTTAAATTTTAAAATTTAAATCTTAAATGAAGTTCACGGATGTCTGATCCAATATATATATATATTTATATATATCAGGATTGATATCCTGCGCGATAAGTTTACGCGACTCCTGTGCGACATCTGACGTGGCAAGGAGTTTCACTGTTCATCGGCGTGGACAGCGTGGCGCTAGCAAAATCGAAAATTTCATCCTGCGTTTTCCAAAATTCCAAAATCGCGCGGCTGAATCTTCATCTGCTCCACGGCGTCGGCCGAAAATCGTGATTGGATCCCTACCTTCCCTAGCCGGTACGAGACGCCGAGAGAAGACGCCGCCGCCACACTATCTCTGCGAGCCGTCGGCGTCCATTTGCCGCGAGAAGACGCCGCCCCCCGTGCCTTCGTCGGCCGACTCCTCTTCGAAGGTCCCTACCTTCCCTAGCCCGTACTAGACGGCGCGCAGCCGCGACACAATCTCTAATCTCTGCAGCCGTCGGCGTCCATTTCCTGCGAGAAAAAGGCGACCCCCGTGCCTTCATCGGCCGACTCCTCTTCGTAGTTCCATTCTTTAGTTCTATTTATGTTTGGATAGAAATACTTCTGTTCCAATCTTATGGTCCATGTCTTCCCTGTTCGATTTCTTTCAATTTCTGGTAAATTATGTCAATTGTCAATTTTTCTTTAAAAGGTAAACCGGCTGGCTGGGAAAGGGTACTCAAAAGCAGAATATCAACCTC
>JBBMKF010476867.1:0-10122 GCA_037834155.1 Curcuma caesia | reverse complement strand
TTGAACAGTTGTTTTATTTCATTAAGAATAATAACTTCCGTCATTTTAAGAATATTTCTTTTTAAAATTTATCTATGAAAATTTCTATTTAGGATTTAATAATGCTAAAGTAAGTAGCATCCCCTATACGTAGGAAGGGGGGATGTTACAGTAACAATCCATGTCTGGGATTGTCTAGTTGAGACTAGACCTTATAGGCCTAACAAAAGAAAATTAAACTCAAGAACCGTTAGTTGCTATTTTGTAGGATACTCTGAAAACTTAAGGGGCTTCAAGTTTTTCAACCCCTTTAATAGATCCTGTTTCGAGATGGATAATGCCAAATTTATTGAGTATGATCGGAGAGATAAAGTTAAAGAAATATTATTTGAGAAGAACATTGATGATCCTAATATGGTAGCTATTGATGCAACTGATAATGAAATGGCTATCCTCATTCCACATACAGTTAAAGTTGCACAACTTAAAAAGGTAGTAGACCATGATATTTTTGTATCTCTTCCAATTCAAATAGAGGGGGCATCGGCTCAAATAGAGGTATTTCCAAATACGATTGAGTATGACTCCCAACCACCTCAAGGATAAGTGCCACTAAGGAGATCCATTAGATAGAGGAGATCTACGATGTCGCGTGACTATATTTATCTCCAAGAGCATGAGTTTGTCATTAGGTTGGAGGATAATCCTACATCTTTTCAAAAAGTCAAATAATATCCTCATCCAGAAAAATGGATTAAATCCATGAGGGAAGAGATGAAGTCTATGACGGACAACGGTGTTTGGGAACTTATCAAATTGCTTGAAGGAGTGAAACTTGTTGGTTGTAAATGGATATTTAAAATCATATGAGATTCAAATGGCAATCTCAAAAAGTATAAAGCTCACATTGTCACCAAAGGATTCACTCAAAAAAGGGTGCTGATTACAAGGAGACATTTTCATCGATTTTGACAAAAAAAAAACTCCTTTAGGGTAATCATGATATTTATAGCTCATTGTAACTTAGAGCTCCATCAAATGGTGGTTAAGACTACATTTTTCATTGAAAACATTGAGGAAATTATATATATTTGAGTCGAGAGATTCAAAGCACCAAGTATGTACATTAAGGAAGTTGATTTATGGATTAAAGTAAATATCTCGTCAGTGGTACCAGAAGTTTGATCAAGTGGTTTCTTTATACGGTTTCAAGGAGAATCTAGTTAATCAATGCTTGTATATCAAATTCAGTGGAAACAAATTTACTTATTTGGTATGTGGGCAATATATTGTTGGCAAGCAATAATAAGGGTTTGTTGTTATAAACCAAGTCATTTCTGTCAGGTGGATTTGAAATGAAGGATCTTGATGATGCATTCTTTGTCTTAGGCATACAGATTGTTCGTGATCATTCAAGGTGCACACTTGGACTTTCACAAAAATTATTCTATATAAAAAAGATGTTCATTCGGTATGGTATGTAGAATTGTGCTCCTAGAGACACTTCTATGTCAAAGGGTTAGCTTGCAACAATGTCCATGTCATGAACTTTAGATTAAAGAATGTAGTAATTCTCTATGCATCGACAATAAGGAGTTTGATATATGCTCAAGTATATACACGTTTAGATCTTGAGTACAGTATGGGGGCATTGGACAAATATTTGAGTAACCCTAAACCATAGCATTAATGGAAAGCTATAAGGAGGATTATGTCGTATTTGTAAAGAACAAAAGATTACATGCTCACATATTGGAGATCAAGTCATATGTAGATCATTGGATATTCAGATTCTAATTTTGTAGGATGTTTAGATAATTGGAGGTCCACCTCAAACTATGTCTTCATGTTAGTAGGAGTTATATCATAGAAATTCGTCAAACAGACATTAATAGTCGCTTTCACTTTTGAGGTAGAATTTATAGCTTTCTATGAAACTTCTAACCATATATATGGATGTAGAACCTTATCATAGGGTTACAAATCATTAGGGGCATTGATAGACCATTGAGGATCAACTATGATAATAAAATTATTAAATTATATTCCAAGAACAATTACAATTCGTCGAAGTCTAAACACATCGACATAAAATTTTTGACAACTAAAGAAAGAGTTCAAAGTCGTCAAATTATAATAGAGCATATAAGGATAGATCCCATGTTAACAATTTGCTCACCAAGAGCTTGTCACTCAAGGTGTTTCATCAGGATGTGCTGAATATATGATTCTTCATTTTAACGAAGTACTCATTTAGTAGAAATCTATATTTTGATACTGAACACATGTATTTTTGACTTATTGTACATACTAAAGTTTTACATGTGTATATTATTTTTGACTCTCTGACATAAGGACACCATGATTTATTATTATGATTTTGTATACAATTTTATAAATATGATATGAGACTCTATTTACTATTGTGATTTTGCATATAGTTTTATAAATATGAGTCATAAGGTTGAATCATAGTTTACTACTATGATTTTGCATACAGTTTTATAAATATGATATGAGACTCTATATACTATTACGGTTTTGTATATAGTTTTGTAAATATGAGTCATAAGGTTGAATCATGATTTACTACTATGATTTTGTATAAAATTAAATAAACATAATGGGATCTGTTTTGGGTCATAAGGAGTACTCTTGAAAATGGATATATACAAATCATATTTCGTGTCATTTTCATACTATATATCCACATTCATCACTGTGATTATTGTTGGGTCTTATTATAATTATAGTAACTCTAACTTCTTTAGTCTCTTGCTAATTAAATTAATGGATCAAATTGTTTGAAGAGATATTTAACCTAAAAAATCTTGGCATGTTGAACTCAACTAAGGTGTTGTGTGGTGTATATGATATCAAGTATAATATATGTAGGAGATTGAAAAGATTAAGTCCCCATTAGAGGATTAATCTCCATTTGATGGATTTATACTTGAATTAACACCAACAATAATTGACATTAAAATATTAAACCTCATCAAATGATCTAATATTTGTAGTATAAAGGGAGATTTATATAAATAGATGTGGATTAAATGTGTAGATCCAATAATTCGATTCGTTAATATTAATGGACTATTAACGAGTTATAGGTTTTATGGTGGATAGTCTCTACAATGGGCTACGGTATAAGAGGGGAAGGCCGATTTCAATTTGGGCATCTTGAAGTTTGTTGAAATCTTGAGCTTCTTCTTCCTCACATCTCTTTTCCATTGAACGAGAACTTTGGTTATCGATTCATCCTTGTAGAAGCTCATTCCGCACTTACAATTACCCCAGGACAAATAAGGATACAATGACTCTTACTTTAAACTCAGGTCAGCATTCAATATATCGTTGTATCAATTTTATTGAAGATGAAAATTTTAATTCTATTTTTATGCATCATAAATTAAATTCGATGTATCTCATTGCTGTTGCTTACAACAATTGCCATCATGTGCAGTTGCATGTGAAGTGTGTCCAATTGTCTGCTCTGATACTGTCGATTATTGATGCTGAAAGTATGCAGCTGGAAAGACGCACGCTTTATTGCTTCAGCTTCAGCACCACAACCATGGCTTTCCTAACCTTTACTTTGCCTCTGGATCTTGTCTGAGAGATGTCGTGAATAAAAATCCAACATAGTCATCCAAAGCCCATGCATGACAATGAGAGACTTGAAGGTGATGCTAGCTAACAACAAGGTGATCTACATTCTCAATGCCCCCTACGCTGAAAAAAACACTAGACTTGATATGAACTTGAAGGTGCATGTCCAGGCCTCCTGTATCTGAGAGCTAATCGACTCAGACAAAACATATGATGTTGATTTTACTTTTGTCTGATCATGAAAAGAAAAACACAATCGAATTCTGACATGACAGTGAAGCAGTGCAAGCACACAACATAGGAAAAAACAACATGAATCCAGGCCCCAATCTGTTTTTTCCTTTGTTATCAGAATATGGACTTCGCAATGTAATTGAAAAGCCATGAATCCTTCCGGCTGTGCAGGTCCTCCTCGTGCATCCACTTCACACCCCACTCGGTGGCCTGTACCAACTCTATCTCCTCCATCCGCATCGCGCTGGCATCCGACACAGGCACGCGCGTGCCTGCTGTTCGCTGATATGCCTACTCCACCAGCTCACGGTTGTCGCTTGCAGCTTCCCTCTCGCTTTCATCATGTGGCGTGCAATATACTTGGCGTCGGCGCATCGACATGTCTCTGTTCCAGTATGGCTACTGCTCGACGTTTGTTAGGAGGAGTCGAGGAGACAAGAGCCTCGCTGCAGTATTGGACAGGACGTAGCTGCGAGGAAGCATGCATCTCTTGCATGGGGCCTCGCACTAATTGCATTCTAGCGACGCATTAAATCAAACTGGAAGAAGAGGAATCGTTTCTGATTAATTGGGGTTGGTGAAGTTGTACCAAATGTTGGGTTTTGGATCGTATTCCTATATCTAATCGGCATCACGCGTGCATGCAGCACGGGACAAGCTGGGTCAAGAACAGCATGAAAATTGTTATTTTATAGTGCCTGCATATTCATGGTTGTAGATCACTACAGGATATTTTACGATGATAATCAAAATATAAATTTTATCTTTCAATTCGGTCCATAAGCAATTCAATTTGGCTATTTGTGGGCAGGGAACACTGGTGCATGCAGAATTTTCTTGTAGTACTTTGCTACTTATGAAACTCTCAAGATTATATATGTCTAGATCACTTGGTTCTTGGCCATATTTTGGTAAGTATTTTCTTCAGCATACTTTTTGTTTGAGACTTCAATTAATTCTACTGCAGTGAATGGCTAACTAGATCTTTTAAGTTTTTACCAAGTAACTCTTCTCTGAATTTGGTGAAAACCAAACACAGATTGCAAAGAATTAATCCAACAGTATGCAGTGAAAATATTGAAAGGGCAAAATGAAATACAGTAATTAAGAGTTAGTTTGTTGCGTGGCTGATACATCCAAGAAAGTGAAGGAATTCTTTACAAGAATACAAGTGATGCCATTTACGATCAACAAAGTGAGATTTCAGGCAGGGAAAAGAGGTGTGGGTTGTGGTGTCAAATCATAATTTTAGGTTATTGCTCTTGCTCTTTAATGTTCCTCCACTGAAGAGGACGGCCTTTAGGTGGTGTGGGGAACACTGTGCTGAAACTGGTACCCTTGGTGGCAAACACTGAAAGGAAAATCCAACAATTCAGCAAATACAAATCCTGCAGCAAGTGTGTGCCCATATATGACAGCTCCTGTGAACTTATTGGCTGGATTTTTGCCACACATAGCAGCATGACATAAGAAGAAGACGACAAGGATCATTTCGCTACAATCTCGCCGGCTCTGGATTTTGCAGCTATTTTTATTCTCTGCTGCTTGTTCTGGTCCAGTTAAGTGATGCATGGGCATGTGGAGCATCAAGTTCTTTTCCTAGCATGTCCCATATTGTTGTGTCTGGACCAATTGCCTTTGTTTGTCAGCTGATCGATCTGCTTAATTCAGAAGGTGAACTGGAGTCTGAAGCTAAGACAATTGAGTTGTCTCCGAGAACGGGGCATAAAATAGAATAGATGATGGTTGATGCCGCCAGCTTCGTTGTCCCAAGAGGAGACTGTCGAAGTTGAACATTGAGCTTGCCTCTCATGTTTTGCTTATATATACTAATGCTCAGTTTAGTATAATAAAGGGATGGATCGTAGTAGGGAGAAAGATCTAATGTGAAAGAGAAAGAAAAGAAAAGAAATCTATCTTTATCCTATCAAGAACTGAAAGAAAACTTCCAGTTCTCAGGACTTGCAGGCAATCGACTCGAGAGGCTTACAAACAAGCCGCAAGATCACAGGCCGTCGGAAAGTTCATGAGCAGGCAGCGAGCTCATAGCCGGCCAGCGATGGTAGGTGGTGGCTCAGAAGGAAGGAGGATGTTGAGCCTTGGACAATTTGAAGCTTCAAAGTTAAAATATTTACAGGAAGATATTAAACTTTCTTTACAAATCATGTATTATAAATTCAGATTTAAAAAAAAAAACTTCAAAGTATACTGAGATAAAGGTGAAGAAGAGAATTTGCAGACTTTATGGACACTTTATAAAAGCAAACCAAAAAAAAAAAGTAGTGCAGGCAAAGGCAATTATGATGAGAATGATTTCTGTAAAAGCGAATTCAATTAGATGGTGGCTAATCTTAGCTTTTATTCAACTATTTCACAATTAATTAATCTACATCTTATCACTTGGATTGTGATAAACAGACTGGAAGCATCTATGCCTTTGCAAAGAAAACTTCTTTACGAAATTAATCGATGCTTCTCATTTGAACTTCTGTTCATAGCCAACAATTTGCTGATGATCTTCTTGGGCTTCATAGGAAGTGAACAAAAGGCCTTGAGCCGCGAAGAAGTGGTTCTCAAGAGAGCTTCACTGGGAATTAGGTCGTAGTCGATGTCATTATCGTCCTCGGCAAGCTTCATCTTGAGGGTTTGGAGCTTGGCAGCAGGGCATTTCAATCTTGAGATACTCCAACCCTCTTCCAAGGAAGTAGCAGTGCCAATGCGGGAAGTAGCAGTGCCAATGTGGTGAAGCTTCAGTAACTCCCTGTCTTCATCTCTGGTGCCGGTCTTGGCCAGAAGTGCCTTGATGTTGCTGGGTAACTCAGTCACCTGGCAGCCTGACATGGCAGCTCGCGATTGCTCGAAGAACAGTACCTGCACAACTACCCTGAGAGGAAGTAGCTCATTCTGTGCTGCATGCATGCAGGCCTCAACTGACAGTTTCTTGCAGTCCAACATTCTACACAATTGCTTCCTTGCATTCTTGCCAAGCTCTGGGTGTGACTAAACCAAGCACAACCAAGATTAGTGTGAGGATCACTCGAAAATGAATCATTTGACCAAGAAATATTAGTGATCAATTACCCTGAGGTAGGTGTCGATGACTCCGTAAAGATCATCATGGTTGATCCTGGCAAACTCTGGGACAGCTTCAGCAGCAGCAATTAGTTTCTCCATGGGCAAGTTCTTGTCCCTGGCAATTTCTTGGAGATAGCCATCAATGAGCTTGGCCACTCGCAGCTTGGAGCTGTGGGAGGCCGAGGATGACCGTCGGCTGTTCTCCTGCAGCTCGAACTCCACGTTCTCGGCCGACCGAGACCTCCTCCTCTCGCACCAAAGCTTCTCCCTAAGTGGACTGGTCGCAGGGCTCTGCCACTGAAGCAGAAACTCCTCCAACATGGTCATCACCAGATCGACATCATATAATGTGTTGCTGGAATCTGATGCGGGTGGAATCAAGAGATCCTCGACTGATGCTTCCTCCAATTGTAATCCAATTCGTCTGGCCAATTCCGTCTTCAATGAAGCAGAAGCATGGAGAAAGTTGGCGGCTTTGAGAAGCTTGAGAAGGAAAACACACGAAATAGAGCCTTTGTCGGAAGGCAGCAAGCTCACTATCTTCTCCAGTAGTAGCGTAGGCCTTATGGTGGTCTCTTGGCCGTCGCCCGGCGCCATCATTGGCAGCCACCTGCCGGCATAGACTTGCAATGCCTCGCCGACAAGCTTGCCGGAGACGATACCGGCGGATTTCACGGCCACCATGATCCGCCAGTAGTGGTCGACGTCGAGTTCGCTGAGGTCGTCTGCCCACAGGTTCCTCGACGTGCTGGGGAAAGTAGAATTGGCGATGATGGTGGAGGCGATGGAGTCGACACAGCGGCCGGTGACGCCAACCTCCTCGCACAAGGCTGCGTGCCTCCGCGTGCTCTGCAGCGTGACCAGCGTATCCTTCCACCGCCGGAGGATGGAGTTGAAGAAGACGTCGAGCTTGCCGAGTAGGTTGCTGCAGTCGGCTGCGTCGCTCATCCGGAGGTAGTGCGCGGCGCACCAGACAGGCACGAGGTTGAGGGGGCTGAGGGTGATGGTGATGCCGTAGCAGAACTTGGCGCAGAGCTCGAAGGCCTCGGCGCCACCGGGGAAGTCCGGGAGGTGTATGACGATCGGATCGGCCGCGTCCTTGAGCTCGGAGTATAGCTGTTGCAGGCGAAGGCATTTTGACAGCAGGGGGAACTGCATATCACAGACATCAACACCAAAGAGAATCTGGTAACAAGAACTTCAAAAAAAAAATGACAGAAACTCAAACGAATTGCGGTGGAATTTACCTGGTGCAGATGATACAAGTTTTTCTGCACCTGGATTTGGAGGTCAGTGGAGACCTCTGAAGAAACAGACCTGGAATTAAGAGTTCGAAAGCAGAAAAGAATCAGAAATATTGTTTCCGCAGCTCTGAACAAATAACTGATAAAAAAAATGACTACCTGATAGCTTCTGTGGTGAAGAAAGTATCAGGCCTGGCTCCAAGCTTCATGAACCTCATTTTTGGAAGCTTAGTTCATCACCTGAGACAGAATCCAAGGAGCCTAGAGAAGGCTGGGGTCTGGAGGATTTTATTGGAGGGAATAAGTAATTCAATTGATTTTGGCTGCTCAAGAAGGTTGTATATATAAACATCATCCTCAAACTATGTTTGTCATAACTGGCCCTCTCAAGAAAAGACCTCACTAAAGATAAATTGATCCTGTGCCTTCGATTTAGAAAGAACTCAGAAGATTGATCTCATTGCAGCTCTTACTTGTCAACTCTCCACTGTTACTGCTGACTGAGAAGGATCAATGACCGACCCCATATCCCATAATTGCCAGCAAAGAGATTAAAATAAAAATAAATACTCGTTCAATGAACCTTTCTCTATCCAGCCATCGTACCTTCGTACCTCATCTGTTCTTGTGGCAAATATTATAAAAGGATATCTTCTCTCTCAAATAAGCCCAGTTAAGAGGCCCCAGACGCGTGTGTGTTGGCTTATGAGTTATGAGATCATACCAAAACGAGTGCTCATGTATCAAACTGGTGCAACTTATGAAGGTTTGGCCTCATGTACCTTGTCACATTGGAAACTTGTGTTGCAATTGGTAAGCCAAGCGTGCGCTGGTCTGAAACAAGAGGTTGATGGAGATGGATGCAAGCCTCAAGGAGCTGGAAGCTGAAGACAAAGGTTGATGAGTTCTTTAGCTGTCCAGTACTGAGGTCATTAGCTGTCATTTCAAGAGAAAAAACATGTCATTCATTTTTTGATGAGATTTAAAAAAATACATGTCAATCATAAATGATGATAAGAGGGACTTATGGTGATTCAATGCACATATATGAATTTCATGACCGAAGTCAGAAACAATAATTAACTGGAATAATTCATGGTATTCCCACATGACATGGCTGCCCGCAGGACTAATCTGTCTTCAAGAATTCCGACAAGACTTTTTCTGATGATCCGGTTGGTAGAAAAAGGAGTCTCTGATTCACACACACCTCCCTCGGCTGCCATTATTATTATTGTATTGTTTTCAAACGAAACAAATCAAAGTGAACCACAGTTAACTTGAGTCTGTACTTATAGAAAGAGGCAATGCAGATTGCTTGGCTAACCCAGGTAGTAGAACACCCCCAGCCAAGCCAAAAATGCTACAATAGTTACAATAACGCCTACAACAGCTACTAAGCAGGAGAAACAACCTTAGAATGGGCAGCCTTACTCTGCTTTACAAAAAATTATTTCCGAGACTCAAACCCATGACTTCTAAGTCACATGGCAATAATTTTATCATTGCACCCAGGCTCTCCTTCACTGGCAGGCGGAACAAAAAAGGAAAAGAACAAAAAGAAGCACTCCAGCAGCCAATAATGATCATGACCATGAAGAGAACTTGTAAAAGAGCTGTATAAGGATGGACAGTAGCCATGAGAGTTGATAGATTGACAGGTGTGGTAGAGGGGCTTATCTGCAATGTTAGTGTTCTGTAGAAAAATAATTCAGAATAAATAACACAATAAATAAAACGTAAAGTAGAGTATACAGTAAGTTGACGTGGTTTGACAGCCTCAAGCTCCCAGCTTACGATCCCTTAGTAGATTACTCTCAAAAATACATTTATATTTTCTCCTTCTTAGCAGCACCTAAGAAGTTTGTTACCGATAGCTCCGAGAATACGCAAACTGATATGGATCATCGAGGCTAGTGTTCGACACTATCTCCGTAAACGATATTGCTCCGCTACGGTGCTAACGGATAGCAGCAAC
>JBBMKF010476856.1:0-10122 GCA_037834155.1 Curcuma caesia | reverse complement strand
TTTTTTTGCCCATAATATTCGGCACATTTATTTATTGCGGCAACTGGTTGTTGGTTGGATACATCAAACTAATTAAAAAACGACAACATATATTTTGAGATTTTTTTTTGAAGTAAAAACGTTTGATATGATGACTCTTTCCCCGCTAATCACTAATTCGATCTCAATCCGCATCCAAGTTCATCTTACTGTTACGTCTATCCGTATGAGAATCCGAAGCCGTGCAGTTTATTTTATCTCTCCAACCGGCCGGTTTAACTCGACCGGTGGTGTACAACTCAAGAATGAAGGATGCAATGAGTCCAGTAAAATTCATCGCGGCACGCTGTCACTTTCTCTATGCCCCAGATTTTGCAACCATAGGACCGAGGAGTAGGGTAGGGGGGCCCACCAGCCCCGGCAACCTCCTTCAACGTCGCGTACGAGCGCCGTGCTCTCTCTGCTCTCCCGGAACCATCCGTCACGGTTGCGGTTGCTTTGAAGAGGAAGGCCATGAGAGGTGCGACAAAGAAGGCGACGAGGGACGGGGCGTCCGAGGAGCTGGAGCGACGCAGCCAGTACCTCAGCTCTCTCATCCAGCGTACTAGGATCATGGCGGACGCCGATCAGGTTGAGAAGGAAGTTGTTGAGTCCGCAGCTAAGCCAGTCAAGCGGGAGCAGCATGGAGAGAAGGAAGATGAGGGGGATGAGCCGCGGGAGGAGAAGAAGAAGGCTGTCCGGGAAGGCGACGGGAATCCACCACCTGGAGAGAAGCAGCAGCAACAACACCCTAACGTTAAAGTTAGGGCCGCCGACATGCCCATCGCGTTGCAGAACCGAGCGTTCCGGTGCGCCCGCGAGACGCTCGCCTCCATGGCCAAGCTCGAGAGCAAGCAGCTTGCCTTCGTGCTGAAGAAGGCATGATTTTTACCCTCTGCTTACTTTTTATTCGCATTAAATTTGCTTTCTCCTGATCTCTTTGTGACAACTACACATGGATTTCTAGAATATACGTCAATATATTAAAGGTACAACTTTGGTATGAAAATGACTGAACTACGCTTAATTAAGACCTGTTTAATTTCGCAACTGAAGATTTTGGACTTTAGCTTACCTTTATGAAAAAAAATTCCGAAAGGAAATTATTAATATAGGATGCATATGTTGTTTTTTGGACAAACCAGCAGAGATACAAACATTTTGAAGAATAAAACAAACCTCAGTTATTTATAGGGGTTAGAGATTCCAAATTCATATCCACTTTCAGAGTACAGTTCCATATTGTTTTCTCTACTTCAAGTCCCTTAAATGGTGGAGAATTTTAGTAGAAATTGATTAGGTGAAGGACAAAAGAAAATATCAATTTTTGTTCATTAAGTTTACTCGACAGCAACTCCCTCCCCTCCTACCAAACTTAAACATTGTTCAGCCTTCGTTCCAAGAATTATTTTGAGCTTAACTAAGAGATCAAATTTAAGTGGCTTGGCAAATATAATATCTACTTGATCTTCTGTCTTAATGTAGACTAGCATAATATCTTTTTCTTCACATGTTCTCAAATGAAATGATAGTGTAAGTTGATGTGCCAACTTCTTTTAAGAAACGCTAGGTGCCTTGCAAGTACAATAGAAAATTTATTGTCAACATATATCTTTCTTTCTTGTGTTAATTTAAATTGTTGAACAACCTTTTTAATCAAATAGCATGACACACACATGTTTATGTTGCAATATATTCTGCCTTTTATGTTGAGTGTCACAATTATTATTTTTTGGAGAGCCAAGCAAAAGCCATGACACCCTTATAAAATAGAAAGATAGTGGTACTCTTTCTTTATGTAGGTATCATTCTCGATTAATGACTTTAGATTGCTACCTTATATAGAGATTATTGATAAGAGTATGGGAATTAATACATCTTCATATCTTATGTACTTATATATGGGGGCACTCCTTAAGTTGATTCGATTGTATTGTGAAAACCCAACTTGAAATGTATGCCCTCTTAATGATTTAGTCACAAATGTGTTAATTGATGACAAAGAAAGCAGTGATCACATTAGATTGCATTCTCATTGATGAGTGACAATCAATCTTTATATGATTTATAATGTGCATAACAACTTTATTATCGCAGTTAAACTTCATTGACTTTATAGGAGTAATTCCTAGTAAGTTCGCATATTAATAAGTCATGACTATACTCTGCCTTTGTGCTCGATATTGCTTCAACTATTTGCTTCTTACTCTTTCAAGATATAAAATTACTTCCCAAGAGAATACATTAACTAGATTTATAATGTGTAACTATGGGAGAGCTTGCTCAAGCCTACGATTTGGAGATAATCTTGATCACAGAACAAAAGAGCTTTTCATGGAGCTCTCTAATACAAGTGTTGGCTTTCCTATGATCATGACATAGACTCTCTAACAGCTAATTGACTAAACGCACTAATAGTTAATGAGATGTCAGATCTAATGACTATAACTTTATTATGATTTTTTACGAGCCATATAATCTTATGTTTGTCTCTAGATCAAAATTTCTACTTTGTAGGTATACAACTAAAAATGTTATCATGAAGATCTCCAAGATCGCTACTAGACTCTATTGTACTTCAATCACTTGCTACTATTCTAGATCCCCTTTTGATTTGGATCTTCCCATTGCTTTTCATAAAGGTACTCAAAATTGCTTTATTTTGATCCTATCTCTTGTTTTTTCCTATGCTTCGTCATCACCCAAATACTTTATCTTCTTGTCGATCTTAACCTCACAATTTGTTTCTACAAATGTCTTAGAGGCTCTCTTAGATCTTGGTTAGAAGGCTATAATTGATGAAATAAATGCACTTTCTAATCACATTTGTGAATTAATACCTCTTCCTTATGGAAAAAAACTATGGGATACTGTAGAGTCTTCACAAGTGTTCTCTTGATGACTCTAGAGATTGCCTCAAAGTTCGAGCTATTAGAAAACAGAGCAATTTATATATAGACCAACACGCTTGTCTATGTGTGACCAATGGGTGTGGAGCCTCTTAGCTTCAACACACCCCTTGAGTCTCATCATGACTCAGAGATATGATTTTTTTTTTTAATTTCACATCGATAGGATCTAAACCTAATCTCCTACTTTGAAACCATGTGGGGATTATTTTCAATCAATAACAATTGGTGGTCTTCCACAATTTAATCTTTGTAAAAAGGGAGAGTAACTGCCATCTAGGGTGGGTCCTTTCTTAGATTGCATTGAAGAATAACTGCAATACTCAATAAAGCTCCAAGTGCCATGCTTTTCACCACCTTGAACTTCTCTAATCCCAACTTTGCCAACTTGCTAAATTTGAATTCATAGCAATCCATTTAGCCTTAAAAACTACTTTACCCAACTTCCCAGTTAAACTCCATATTAACATTGCTTGTCAATGACAATTCGATATATAACACAAGTGGGATGCTCATCTTTCAACCAAAATTCACCTAATCCAAATTCAAGTTGTTCGATTAATCTCCACCGACCTTGACCAAATAGTAAGTGGTTGAGTTAAACCAATAGCCTCTATCCTAAAAATCCTCTCATCTTGGCCTACTATAGAGAATTTCCCAAATTGAATTTTAAGCTAATTATTTCAACTAGAAAACTTATCTCATAAAATTAAAAAAAAAGGCAGCTTGGTACACAAAGCTCCTGCCAATGTAGGATCTCAAGAAGGATCTATTGTAGGCAACCTTACCCTGCATTTGCAAGAGGCTGTTTCCGTGATTCGAATCTGTGACCTCTAGGTCACACAACAACAACTTTACTGTTACGCCAAGGCTCTCCTTCTTATATCTTATATAATTTCAATTATAAAAATTTGACGTCATTTATAGGAGGCATGAATTCAAGAAGTACATGGGAGAAGAGGTTATTCACTATGAAAAGAAGTTTTAAGGTTTTAGATAGGCAAGGGGGGTTGAGCTTCCGATTTCTCCTATGTTGATGAGTAAGTTTTTCCTTTGGGTCCATGTGATTGAAATTTCCTAGATTTAGTGGTGGTCGATAAGAAGACTTGAGCTCATAATTGAAATTTATGGCAAGAACAATATTGAAGATGCTTTTGGAGTTAGCAAAGGAGAAGGAAGAAATATTTAAGATGTTGAAGTAATAAAAGAGTAGAGAGGAAAGTATGAGACTAACAAAGAGCGTTGAAACAATACATGGGGGGAAAATGAGAAAGGTGTTCTAAGGAAGTAGATGGGTTAAGAGGGAATATAACTAGAAAAGGAAAGAGATGAGGTCGTCAAGTGGTAAGAAAACCTGGAGTTTTGAATAGGTTGTGCCTAGCCTCGAAACAACTTAACTCAATTTGAGTTAGGTTGAGTTGTGTTTGGTAGGAAATAGTTGTGTTGGGTAGGTAATGGCTCAATTACATTTCAACTTGAGTCAGTTAGAAAGATTGAAGTATACTAATAAAATATAAAATACAAATTATGAAATTTAAAAGCACTTTTTTAAAATATAAAATTTTAAAAAATTTTGGGATAAAATAGGATCTTTAAAAAAATTATAAAAAAGTACTAAATAGATTGAAGGTATACTAATAGATAGATACTAACTAATTATAAAATATAAAAAATTAACTATAAAATTAAATATATATATATATATATATTTAAAAATTATAATGCTTTTAAAATTTTGGGGATAAAATAGGATCTTTAAAAAAATTATAAAAAATACTAAATATATTATTGTTAGCTTGTGGGTTGCTTGGCATCCAACAAACGTGAATGTGTTGACAACCTAGTTGGGGTGTTCATGTTGAAATCATGACTACGGAAGATAATATACTGGTGTAGTGGAGTGATTTTTTTTTTTATATGTGCGTGCATTGTACGATGTTAGATCAGACCAAAACTATAATAAAACAAAGAAATGATTTCTTCTTACTTTTGTGGAGTTGTAGACATGAAAGGAAGCATGACCTTTACTTTGTCTGTGTAGGAAGCACTCTTGTTGTAGCACAGAGATGCTAGAGAAGAAAGATGTGTCAATTGACGTAGTTGACATGGGGAGGTTGGTGGTAGGGCGATTGGAGAGAGGGGTGGCTAGGGTTAATTACTAATATATTTCTATCTTTTTTGATCTCAACCTATGTTACCTATTTATAGATACCGATATCTAATTTCATTCGTTGGATCTTACTAATTATTAAAGATTACAATTTAATCCTAATTATTTAATTAATTTTGGAGTCTAAACATTTTAATAATCTTACAATTTTACAAAATTATATTCTACTTAAATTAATTTCTATAACTCTTATATAATTAATTTGAGTTGAAATAAATTCATTATTTAATTTTTAATTTGACCCATCAAATTTATATTGAACAAATTAAATCTAAGTTTTATTTACTCTAGATTCAATTGATTAATTAGCATTTAATTTATTTCAATTACATTATCTTATTATCAACATAATTAGTTATTAATTATTTAATTAATTAATAATTAATTATTCATCATTCTATGTCAAGAGAGTATAGCATATGCGTGATTCTATAAGCTCCTATATATAGTGGGAAATAATTAAATTCTTTGATCTCGAATGACTTTCTACATTGGTTTAGGTACCCAAGCCTTAGACATTGAGTAAGACATCAAAACCCCACTATTTTAGAAGTGGGAATCTCATAAAAGTTTTTTCATAGTGCAATTATCGCGTAATATAGTCCCGTTATCACCTCATACCATGCTCCTTATTGCTCATATCACAGCTTATGCCCTTAGGATTTGAATTATTGTTTTACTAGGGTACATCCAGAAGGTCATTCAATACAACTATGACTCATTGGAAAGTATGCATATTTGGGAATTCTTCTCAATTAGATTCCACACATAAATTTAATTAGAGTGGTCACCAATTAAATCAGGCAAGCTGTATATTCTTCTTTTATCAAGAGCGATAACGTTTTATTGGCTCATGTCTGTAAGATTAGCATCCTAGCCAATAATACATGTATATACAACTCATTTAAGGGTCAAACATATCAGCATTAAAGTTGGTTAATACTCTTATAAAATGAGTACACTTATAAGATCCAAGTCTCCTTTGGTCATTAACGCCATGAAGCTCGTCTACTTCGGTTCGTTTGTGTCCGACTCCTTGGAAGATGACTCGTTCTATGTGACTTTTAGTGCCTTCTTCCATTGCTTCTTGGTCTCTTTCAAGTTCTGGCATTTGTGCTTGTAGTGACCCTTTTGGTTGCCGTCATAGCAGATCACCTCTGTCTTGGGTTTGCTTGGACTCGTTTGCTTATCGTTTGTTTGGATCACCTTTTTGATGTACCGCTTGGTGAAACCCTTCTTTTTAATCTTGTGGATCAAGTTGATGATCTCCTATTAGATTTGAGAAGTGTCGTAAGACAATTACCTTATAGTTATATTATTTATTGGATAATAATAATTTACTATTTGGAAATGAACAAAATTGGTTTGGGTCAAATCGGAGGTCGTTTGGTTAGTGAACCAAGCGATTTAGTTTCGAATCCGGTTTACTACAGTAACCGGTTCAATTGCTACAGTAAACCCTAGTTTTGAACTTGGTTCAAAAGAAATCGATTTTCTCTGATTTTTTATCCTTCTCGGTTTGGCTTCGCGCTGCTCGCTGCTATTGTAGCTTCTCAAACCTAATCGCGTGAGAAAAAAGTAGAGAAAAATAGGGCTTTGGGGCTGCCCTTCTTCTTCCCCGCTGTGCGCCGTTGTCCGCACCTCCCGTCCGCGCGAGGGCGTCAACGGACCGGAGAGTTGGCTTTGGGGCTGCCCTTCTTCTTTCCCGCTGTGCGCCGTTGTCTACGCCTCCCGTCTGCGCGAGGGCGTCATCGGACCGGAGAGTTGCCGTCGCCGACTGCCTTGGCCGCGTGGGAGGATAGTGCGCCACCACCGAGCTTCTTCCACCTAGTCGTAGATGTCGTTTCCAGCAATCGGGGCGGGGGCGAAAGGGATGATCGGAACCCTAATCGTGTGCCATCTCCAAATCGTGAGCGATCTTCGCCTTCCTTTGGCAAAGGCGGGCTTTGGGTCCTCTTCCGCGAGTTGCCGACGGCGGGTGTGAAAGGCACAGTCGCGACTTCAGCCTTTTAGCGCGCTGTCGGCCATCCATGCTCGAGCACGATCACACTTCTCTTGAGCTCTGACCTCATGATATTCCCTGCTCGCGATCGTGTTTCTCCCAATGGCGTCGATCGTGAGAAGTGTTCTCCTGATCGGAAAACCAAACACATAATGGTAGCTGTGAACCCCGTGGCTGACCACCGGAAGAAAGGATACTAGCCGCCGTCTCCTTGTCGATTGACTACCGTTCTCCCTTTTTCCCGTGAACAGTCCATCACCGATCTCTAGCCACTAAGCTTATGAAACTACCGGTGCCAGAGTTCTTAGTGAAGAACTATCCAGCAGCCACTGATCAGAGCCATTATGAAAAAGTTCATTTGGCCGTTGTTGGCCACCGGAGCATCCCCGATGGTCGAAAATTATTTCCAGTCATTTGAAGCTGGCAGAAGCCAAGGGTCTGCTGCTAGTGTTTTGTTGTCAGGATTTACCATTATCGGGAGCTTATGAAGCGACTGAAAAACGTTCCATCAACGTCAGAAAGGTTCCGACCATTTGCCCTAAATTGACGGTCAAAGGTTGACCATCGAAAACTACATCTGGAATACGATTTTCGGTGATAGTTGGAAAACCTCGGAAAACGATCGCGACAAACGTTGTTGCGTGTTTTCCGAAATAAGATTTTCTCTCGAATCGATCGTTATCGATCATCGACTAGTACCGAAGACGACGATGCGACTCGTGACTTCGAAAGTCGTTCAAACGAGAGCTTGGCGTAGATCACCAGTAGAGGCAGGACTTCGATAAGGACTACTCAATTGATGTCAACTTCGCTCAACGTTATCAATAAGATACGCGTAGAATATTTACTATTCTGTAAAATTTTAATTTCTTGTTATGCCTTGTACGCTGTTATTTCATATATTTGCATGCGTGTGTTGTAATAATTAGATGTAATTATTTGTTTATTTCCACTGCGCATGTTTGTGAAATGTGTAAACACGCGCATTGCACCAGGACGATTCCAATATCTCCAAGGTGAGTTATTTGTTGTCCTTGCTGGAGTCTGACTCGTCTTCGGATTTCGAGTCCGGTCGAGACTTTTGCCTTATACTCCTTGCTTTTGATTTGCCCTGCAATCAAAACTATACTTTCTCGGCTTGATCCGAGTTAGCCTATTTGTGCAATTTAAATTCATTAAATAATTCGTCTAATCTAATAATTGAAAGATCCTCGGAAACCTTGTAAGAATCTACTATAGATGGCCACAAGGTGTTCTGAGGAAAGACTTTGAGCACATTCCTTATGACGTCTCAGTTCTTAATAGGTTGCTCGATGGATTGTAGCCCGTTTAGTATGTCTCTGAGGCAGACGTGTAATTGGCTCGCAGACTCATCATTCTGCATTTTAATGTTAAAACAAATTATTTAAGAGTAAATCGTGTTTAGCTTTGTGTCGAAGGTCTTTTCGTGTAGTTCCACCAGCTTATCCCATAAATCTTTTGTACTAATGAATGGCCTGACTTGGTTCAGTTCTTCTTTGGTTAAGCTGCATTGCAAGGTTTAGGTGATCTTTGCATCGTCTTTGATTTGTTTCTTGATATTTGAGGACTATAGCTCACATCCTAGCTTTTCTTTAGCTTTGTTGACCGGTAGTGTGAATCCGGTTTTAATGATGATTCACATGTCGATGTAGATCTTGAAAATATTCCATTCATCCCTTCAAGTAAACGAAATCATCGCCATTGAATAGAGGGGGACAAATAGTATTATAGCATTCTTGAAGGGCCATTGAACTTGTAAAATAAAAAATCAAACAAAATGTACCAACACTTAATCTTGAATTAGCAGTGCGAGAGAAAGAATAAACGAAAAAAATTTGCTCAAATGGTGGTTGCACCCCGCTCTGATATCAATTATAGAATCAAGAGTTGCGCTGAATAGTGCTTGTCGCTTTTCTGTTTAAAATTTATTTTTTCTTTTTCTTTCAAAGCTTACAGTGGAAATTAAAAACAAAATAAAAGAATACTTTTATTTTTACTTGATTTACTGTCTCCGATTGCTATTTCAAAACTCATGATCGTTGATTGTTTTGATTGAGTAATCCACTAATAATCTCTTTTTTAATAACTATTCAGAGGTAGAAATTCGCCTTTTACATAAGATAGGATGCGATAACAAATTTACCACCTCTTAGAAAATTAAAGCACGAAGAGACGATGCAATTAAACAAAAATTATATCGATAAGTTGCTTGGAGTTTCGGTTCATTATCAGAGTAGCACAGCGGCCTAGTATTGGATCTTTAGCACGAGACGAGAATGAGAGGACACATTAGAGTTGATGATGAAGTCTCTAGTCGAGCCTTCTTTTATAAGCCTTGATTGGTTGATTGATCCACTTAATTGGTCTATTAATTGTCTCGATAATCAGATCCAAATCTAGTATATTGGTCGATCGGTCTACAGGTTCGGTCTACTAATCCTGCCTTCTACTACTATTGCCCCACCGTGTTAGTTCCTTGACGTCGATTCTTTGCCATATCAACTTCGCAACACTTATTCTTGACTGCCATGTCTTTATCCCTTGCCACGTTAGCTCACCGAGACTTATCCCTTGCCACGTCAACCATTTGAGAAGTCCACATCGAATGCCATGTCAATATATGGGACACATCAATTGGCAAGTCACAAACCCTGACACATTAGTGTAGGGTCGATCGAACCTTACTATTCAGTCACCCGACCGTTCAGTCAACCGGTTTACTTGTCCAATCTACCGAACCTTGCAAAATAGAGTTAGTTGCATACCATAATATTATAAGTAAACTCTAATTTTAGATAGTTACTTAGCTACTTGATCTCGACTTCGAAATCCGAGTTGGATCCTTAGCCGGATCGACACCTAAGTTTGTTTCCATAAAAAGAACTCATCCTCACTTGTCCTAAGCAGGACTAATGGTAGAGTACCAGTCTGCCTTCAGGGTTTCGATGTTTGACAATATATCTAGGTTGACAAGGAAGTCATAGTCTGTTGGACCGGATAAG